>OX451735.1:578781754-578880670 GCA_948472305.1 Vicia faba
CGTCGACGGGACCATCCGTGGCATGCCACGGACCTTCCGTGTGGCCGGCACGGGCACGCAAAATCCAGCCAAATTTTGAATTTTTTTTATCAAGAACGCTCGATTCGATGATGAAAATTTGAGATTTGATTGGATTTTGTGCGGGGGGTTGATGGATTTGCCATTGGAATCGTTTGGAACACCCATGGGCATGTTCCGTCTAGGCAGCATGTGGCCTGGCCTGGGCCTGGCAAGGCCCCAGGCGGACCAGGCAAGGGCCTCCCCCTATATATGTTTGAATTGAAATCCTCACTTTGCCACCAACTTGGTCCCTTTTTCCCTGTAGACATAAATTTCTAGTTTGATGACTTAGACTTCGAATTTTTTCTTGACTTTTTGCATGCTCTTTAAACACAATATAAGAACCCCTCCCACAAAAAATTGAAATTTTTCAACTTCGGATGAATTAATTATGAATTTTCTAAGCGCCGGATTTTCAAGAACGGAAACGGAGGCAAACGCGCCTTAGGAATGGAATTTCCCGATGATTTTTTGCATGGACATCCCTAATAACACATAGAAGGGATCTGCAAAGTTTAGTAGCGTTTCGATAACGTCTCGATTTATTTTGAATTTTCGTCCGAAACGCGTGTAATTGAGTTTTTTTCAAGGGGCGGAAGCAAACAAACGTCGGGCTACGGAATGAGTTCCGGTCTGAATTTTTTCATGCATTAATTTGCCATCAAATTGAGATGGCATGCCAAGTTTCATGCCATTCGGGCGATCCCTCGATATATTTCGGCTTTTCGCGTGTCGGGCGCCCAAGGATTTCCAAGAACGGAAGCGGAGGCAAATGCGCCTTAGAGGAATAATCTCCCGATGAATTTTTGCATGGACATCCCAAATAACACATTGAGAGTGTCCCCGGAGTTTCGTAGCGTTTCGACAAGCGCTCGGTTTATTTTGAATTTTCGACCGGAACGCGTGCGTGTGCGGTTTTTCTAAGAACGGAAGCGGAGACAAACGCACTTTAAGGGAATAATCTTCCGATGAATTTTTACATGGACATCCCAAATAACACATAGAATAATCTGTTAAGGGGGCTACAAGTTATTAGTAATAGCCGCCAAAAAAGAAGAGACATTATTGTATTGCACATTCAGTCTATAGAAAAAAAAAACAACCTCGGCATTAAGAAATTTGTATAACTAGATTTTTGGCAAATTCTCCTATAAAGGTGCCAAAGTGATTATTTATAGGTTAATAAATTTTTCGAGAAAATTTTGAAATGTCATTTTAGTTTTCTAACATGATTCTAAAAATCCAAAATTTACTCTGTGATGACATCTATGTGCTCACATCTTCAAAAAGGTGTCAATTTTTAACAACATTATATATTATTTTTATCTACCCTATGAAATTTGTTTGGTATCTTTAACATTTCTAACCACCGTGAAATAATAATTATTTTTATCTACCCTATTCAAAAAAAAAATTCTTTTTTTGTGGTTTGAAGCAATATTCCAAGTCAATGAACTGAATTAAAATTTAACTACCTTACTAAGAGTTAGGTAGGAAAATTTTCATTCTGTTTGGAAAAAATTACTAAGTTTGTGGGTTTGATGATATCTATATAGCTAGTTTTTTTTTTAATCAATTTTAGTAATTTAAATTTGTAGTTTTATTAATAATGAAAAATCAATATTTTTGTGTTTATAATGTAATAAATCTATTTTCAAATTTAACCTTGTTAATCTTATAAATTATTGTAGAATTTTTCTAATTCATTCTTTTCAATTTTAAGATTGACTTTGAGGATTGAAACTTCACTCTAGAAGTCAATGATCATTGATATAAATATGAAAAGACGGTTGAAAGTCTAAATAAATTATTATTAAATTTCATTCCACTCTATTAAGATGTTATCATCACATTGTGTTGGACTCATGCAATGGTAATGACCCTATGTGATTCAATTCTGTTCTGGACTGGGCCCGTCCTAGCCCAAAAAGCAGGGATAAAGGCCCAATCCAAACAGCTCCTCGAAGAATGCGCGCCCGCGACTCCCTCCAGCATGTCTGACCACAGACTGCAGCCATGCCCGCCATTGTCTGCAGCACATGGTGTCCCCGACCAAAAGAATTCCAGCTCGAGCCCTGCTCGAGCACTTTCCCCGTAGGGCAGATTCTGTCCTCTCTGACCGTTATCGAATCATCTAAACCCCGGAAAGACCGCGTCTTCGTCCCTCCTCATTCTTCGCAGAGCATCACCAGGAAGGGGATCAGGTGCGGGGCCCCACTACACACGCAGAACCTGGAAGTTCCTTTATTGGGCCCGTTCTGGTCGGCTCGGTGAGGGGACCTTGACCCAGTGCTGGGGGCTATAAATACCCTCAGTTCCCAGAGGGTCAGGTATTCATCTCTTACGCATACATACACTCTTTACCTGCTCATTTCGTCACTCATTTTAGCATCGGAGTGCCTTGCAGGTACCCCCCCCCCCCCATCTCACTCAAATTCTGCCCGAGCCAGTCGTGACGGTCCAAGTCTGATCAAGTAAGATCAGTGGCGCCGTCTGTGGGAAACTAGCTTCCCCGTCTTGCAAACCCTCGAAGACAAAAGCTCAAAATCACCCCCTACCGTCATGGCTGACCAAGTCCGAGACGAACATAACATCCGCGTCATCGACGTCAACAATAATGTCGCGGATAAAAACAGAATGCCCGATAACGCCGACAACCCCGGCCACAACACACTCCCCGGGGGCACCATCCCCGGGCCCTCAGTCCACCGCGATGGAGCTACTTCCTCATATTCTTCAGTCCCTCCGCCGCTCGAAGAGGACAATGCAGCTCCCCCAAACTATCTAGCTGCCCAATTTCAGGAAGTCCCTGTCCCCGCCGGGGCAGATGCCACGACCCGCGCACTATTCGCGGCGATCAATCAAACCAACTACCTCATCTTTGCCCAGGGGGAAAGACTGAGGGCGCTAGAAGACGATAGAAGACACGCGAGGAGACACAGGAGGCCTCAGACTCCACCTCCTCGAGTAGCAGAGGTACATCTCCCATCTCCCCCGTGGAGACAATACACAGACGCCTCTCGTAGTCCATCGCCCCGGCCGTTGGGGAGACGACCCCCTTTGGAGAGGCAACCCGTCATTGAAGTCGGAGGGTGCAACCATGGCCCCATACGGCAAGAAAGAAGACACTCCGGAGACAGGCACTGAAGAATTGACCAACGAGCACCCCGCTCGAGGGATACCCAGCACGACCAGGACCGTCGGGCACGGCAATATCTCAGGTCCCCATCCCTGTCCCCAGAAGGAAGCGACGAGGACGACCCCCACAGTCCCTTGTCACAAGCCATCATGGAGGCTCCCATTCCCCCGGGCATGGAGAAGCCTCCACATCTGAAAGAATATGACAGAGTCGCGGACCCAGTCGACCACATAGACGGGTTCGAGGCTATGCTGCATTACCATAATGTCGGGGGACCCATAAAATTCCGGTTGTTTTCCACGACCCTCAGAAAGGAAGCAATGGATTGGTATAAAGGCCTCGCCCCGGGATCAATCACCTCGTGGCGAAACCTGAAAAATCAATTCATAAGTTCGTTCACTGCGTCTCGGCGACACCCGAAGACCGAGGCAGCGCTCGAGGATATCATCCAGAGACAGGATGAAACCTTGAGAGAATTTATCAATCGCTTCAACCGCGAAGCCATATAGGTCCCCTGCGCGGACCACATGAAAAGGTACTTGCTGGAGAGGGGGCTCCTCCCCGACACAGAATTCAGAAAGGCAGTGGGCATCGAACCACTCCGAACATTCGATGCTCTCTTCGAGAAGGCCCGCACATATATGGATTACGAGGAAAGGGAGCCAGCCAACAGAGCCTGGGACCCCAGAACTCGCGGATCCAGTAGCAACCCGCGCCAAGAAGCCTCTCCTCCTCGAAGAACTGGGGAGAAAAGAAAAGAGGACAGACCCCGAGAGGTCCGAGAACAAAGAGGACCCTCGGGGCATTTTACAGAATACACTCCGCTCACAGCTTCCCGCGAGCGCATTTTGGCGGAGTGTGCCAGCACAGATTTTAAAGACGGCAGCGTCAAGCTCCCTCGACCTGCTCCTGCCAAGCCCGGAGTAGACAAGAGCAAATACTGTCAGTACCATAGGAGCCATGGTTATCTGACTGAAGACTGCGTCCACCTGAAGGACGCCATCGAAACCCTCATCAAGGGAGGAAGGCTCTCCCAATACCGGCAAAGCGACGCTCCTCGTCGCGACGCCCGGGAGACAAGAGAACCAGAGGAGGACGCTCGACCATCTGACGAGTCGGTCCTCGTCCAGACCGCCTTCTCCGTCACCATACCGGAGGACTTCTGCGTCCCCGAACACCTACAGGAACCACTCACGACACACATCAGGTGGGAATACTTTCCCTCCACCATGGTCATCAATGGTGGAGGATTTAACGACCTAACCATCAATTCGGCCAAGAGAAAGCTGGATGAATTGGTCGACTCTGCTCCTCCTCAGACGGTGACTTTTGAAAGGGTGAAAGGTAGGTCGGAGCCTATCACCTTTTACCTCGAAGATCTCCCCGGATGAGCCCCAAATGCAGTCATTCCCATGCTGATAAGAGCAAGAATGGCCAACTTTGATGTGCACCGCATCCTCGTCGATGAAGGAAGTTCCGTCGACATGATGTACAGTCAATTATTTCGAACTCTGCAACTAGACGACTCACACCTCTCGCCATATGTAGGGTCAGACTTACAGGGCTTCAACGGCTCGACCTCCAAACCTTGGGGATATGTCGAGCTCATGGTTACCTTCGGTGAGGGCACGACGACGAGGCAGGTCAAGGTGCGCTTCCTCGTCATCGACTGCCCGTCACTCTATAACTGCATCCTGCAGAGACCAACACTAGCAGAGCTGACCGCGGTGCCCTCCACCGTCCACTTGAAGATGAAGTTCTACACCAAGAGGGCACGGGTTGCTACCATCCAGGGGGACCTAGCCGCTGCTCGAAGGTGTTTCAATGCTGCATCCAAGGGACGCGACACGGTCGACACTGGGACAAGGCCCTCCAAGAGACCGGCGACGACACGACAGGAGCCCGACAAATCAGAGCCCGCCAAAACAGGAGACCAAAGAGCTCCCCCGGAAGTCGACTCCATAGCTCTGGATACCGTTTCGATCAGGATGAACCTCCCAACGGCGAGCAAATCCCCCTCTGACCAATCCCGGACGGGGACTTCGAGCTCGTTCCCCTCGGCGCGGATCCAAGCAAAGGAGTGAAGATTGGCATCAACCTCCCCGACCTGGCAAAGAAGAAGATCAAAGCCTGCTTCCGCGAGAATGCTGACTTGTTCGCCTGGAGCGCCGCGGATATGCCTGGACTCGACCCCGAGGTCGCTTGTCACTGTCTCGCCATAGACCCAGCCGCTAAGGCAGTAGTACAACATAGGCGTAGGCAGTCTATGGAGAAAGCGGAGGCTGCTGAAAAAGCTGTAAAAGACCTCCTAGAGGCAAATTTTATTTCTGAAGCCCGATATTCAACCTGGCTGTCAAATGTTGTACTAGTCAAAAAGAATAATGGAAAATGGCGGATGTGTGTTGATTATACTGATCTCAATCGGGCATGCCCGAAGGATGCTTTTCCTTTACCAAACATAGATATGTTGGTCGACAACTCGGCCGGTTACAAAATACTTTCGTTCATGGATGCCTATTCAGGCTATAACCAAATCCCAATGGCCATGGGCGACAAGCATTGCACTGCTTCACGACCAGCTCGGGCAACTATTACTACAACATAATGCCCTTTGGACTAAAGAACGCAGAAGCAACTTACCAACGTATGATGAACAAAGTATTCCACAAACAAATCAGAGACATGCTCGAGGTTTACATGGACGACATGATCGTCAAGTCCCAAGCAGACACCGATCACACAGCCCACCTCAAAGCAGTCTTTGCCCAAGCAAGATAATGTAAGATGAGGTTCAATCCCGAGAAGTGCATGTTCGGGGTCAAAGTAGGGAAATTCCTCGCGTTTTACCTAACAGAACGAGGGATTGAAGCCAATCCCGACAAATGTCGAGCCTTCTCTGACTTCCCGACACCCACTTCGAAGAAATCAATACAAGTCATGAACGGCATGCTCACCTCGCTGTCCCGCTTCATCGCGAGATCCGCTTAGCACACCCTCCCCTTCTTCAAACTTCTTCGCAAAGAAGCGGCCTTCGAATGGACCGAGGAATGTGAACGGGCACTGCGCCACCTAAAACAAAGTCTATCCCAACCACCCGTACTGTCTCAACCAGTCGACGGGGAGCCTTTATTCCTATACTTGGCCGTCTCGAACAAAGCCATCAGCGCGGCTCTCATCCGCGAGACCACTGACGGGAAGAAACCCGTTTATTTCACGAGCAAAGCCCTACAAGGACCTGAGAGAAGATACCAACAGATAGAAAAAGTATCTCTAACCCTCGTCAACGCGGCGAGGAGACTCAGACACTATTTTTTGGCCCACACAGTCATAGTGCGAACCGACCAACCGGTAAAACAACTATTAGGTCGACCTGATATGGCGGGCCGAATGTTGAAATGGTCCTTGGAACGCTCCGAGTTCGACATTCAATACGAGAGCAGGAAAGATCTAAAGGCACAAGCCCTAGCTGACTTCGTCGCGGAAATGACCGCTCATGACCCACCCGCAGGGAAGGAGCACAAATGGACCATCTTCGTCGATGGAGCTTCCAGTTCGTCCGGAAGCGGCGCATGGATCCTCCTAGAAAATGAGGAGGGCGTAGTGATCGAGCACTCGTTAACCCTCTCCTTCCCGACTTCGAACAACCAAGAAGAGTACGAGGCCCTGCTCGCAGGACTTAGGCTAGCCGAGGACCTAGGAGCCCGTGAGATACAAATTTTCACGGACTCATAACTTGTTGCTTCCCAAGTCCAAGGGAGTTACCAAGCTAAAAACGGCAGCCTCATTGAGTACCTAAACTTAGTCAAAGAACACATGAAAAATTTCGACCGAGCAGAAATATCACACGTCCCGCACGAGCAAAACACGAGGGCGGACGTACTGTCCAAGCTCGCAAGCACGAGAAAGAAGGGCAGAAACAAATCCGCCATACAAGAATCCATGTCACGCCCGAGCATTGAAAGGTCCTCGACCCCAGTCGAGGTGCACGCCATCGGAGACACCTCGTGCTGGATGACCCCGATGTACAATTTTCTAACAAAGGGCGTGCTCCCTTCGGACCAGACAGAAGCGACCACCACGAAATGACGAGCATCCTCCTACGTGGTGCTCGAGCATAAACTATACCGCAGGGGATTCTCCATTCCCCTCATGAAATGCATCGATGAATCCACAGCCCCCGAGGTATTACAGGAGATACACGAAGGGATTAACGCCCAGCACATGGGCGGTAAGTCCCTGAAAAGGAAAGCCTTGCGAGCATGGTACTATTGGCCGACGATGCAGCAGGACGCCAAAGAACACGTTAAGAAGTGTGACAAGTGCCAAAGGCACGCCGACATGCATCTTGCTCCCCCTCACGAGCTGAGCACACTATCGTCCCCGTGGCCGTTTGCGTGGTGGGGGATGGACATCCTCGGACCATTCGTGCAAGGGACTTACCAAAACAAGTTCCTTATCATAGCCGTGGATTACTTCACGAAATGGATTGAGGCCGAGGCTCTCGCGAAGATCACCTCGCACAACATCCTCCGTTTCTATAAAAGAAACATCCTCGCCAGATTCAGAATCCCGAGAGCACTAGTCACCGACAATGGCACCCAATTCACCGACCACGGATTCCAAAACTTCGTCACCAAATTGGGAACCAAACAACACTTCACCTCGGTCAAGCACCCTCAAACCAACGGGCAAGCCGAGGCCGCTAACAAAGTCATCCTCCAAGGACTCAAACGCCGGCTTGGCGAAGCTAAAAGAGGGTCGGTCGAGGAGCTGCACAATGTTTTATGGGCGTATCGCACCACGCCCCATTCATCGACGGGCGAAACCCCCTTTCGACTAACATACGACACCGAAGCCGTCATCCCCGTAGAAATCAGGGAACCCTCCAAGCGGACAGAAATTCCCCTCGATGAAGAAATGAACGATGAAGCACTTAGGGACGAACTCGACCTGGTCGAGGAAATTCGATCGGGGGCAGCCCTGCGCGAGGCCACTCTAAAACAACGAGTGGCCCTGCGTCATGATGAAAAGGTCATCAAACGCGAGTTCAAGATCGGCAGCCTGGTATTACGAAGAAACCAGAAAGAATCCTGCGAAGGGAAATTGGTCGCGAACTGGGAAGGGCCTTACCGCGTCCACGGCACCACGTGTACCGGGGCATACTACCTCGAGCAGCTAGATGGAGAACCATTGCCACGACCTTGGAACGCTGCTAAACTAAAGCAGTACTATAGTTAAAAACCCTTAAACACTAAAGACTCTCGTCGTCGAACATCCACATCTAGTCAACAGAGAGAAATGTCTCGACCACGTAAATAGGCCAAGGTACGAGCCCAATCTACGCCCAAACGACATAACGCCGTTCAGCCAAACGAGGACGAACGACGATGTCTGACAGGGACACCTCAATCGAGCTCCACTGTCGAAGTACCCACATGGCAGAACACCCAGCTCGCGATGGGCAGTTCACGCCACGGGCATAAGACCTCGATCTGGGTCATACGCCCGAGCAAGCGGGCTCCACTCTACACGACCGACGCACTTCGAAGTACGTCGGACCACCAAATAGGTCAAAAGGATCTCCACTCGAGGACATAACTTAGGCAAAATTTCGCCACAAAGTAACAGCCGAACACAAGCGTGGCTCGAGGACATAACTTAGACAAATTTCGTCACAATATAAAAACTTAGACACGAGCAAGTTTAAAATGAACATCCATTTAAAAGCTCATAAGCAAAAACGAATAAAAATAAACCGACCAAAAAGGCCGGCGATGTTCGGAAATTACAGGTTATGGCACAACGGCCAAAAGAAATATGTACGGGCACGCAGGCCCCAAAAATATTCACGGGCATGCAGGCCTCAAAACAAATACCAATAAACGGGCGCGCAGGCCCGACCAGAAATTCCACGACTAAACTTCCCCGAGACTACCAGCATCCACAGCAGGAAACTCAAGAGGAGGCACGACCTGGTCGTCAATGATCTGAGACATGAAACCCACTCCCTCGGTATTCATGCCCGGATTCAATATGGTGAGCTGGCTAACCGCGGCCTCAAACCTGTCCGCTAAGGCACCGACACAGTCTGTTTCGAGGAGATGGATGCGCGCGACCAGATCGGAACGGCTCCGCAAAGGGGCTGTATCCTCTGACTCATCTTCAGCAGGAAGCATGGAAGCTTTCAGCTCCTCGACTTCCTTAGACAGACGTTCGTTGTCGGCCTCCAAGCGTTCCTTATCCAGTCGAAAACAATCCCTCTCCTCAGCAACCTTCCCTGAATTTTCCTTTTCCACGGCCATCAGCTCGACTTGTTCGCGGAACATCTCCTCAGATCGCTCGAGAGCAGCCTTCAACTTACGAGATCCGGCAGCGAGGGCAGCTTTCTCCGACTCCAGTTCCCTGACGCGATCAGAGGAGTCTAACCCCTCCTCAGCAAGGACAACGGCCATCTCGGCCATCTTCACCATCCCGACCATACTGGTGGCCAGGTGTTTTCTCTGACATTCTTTGTTGAGCCGCCTGATGGTCTCAACCTCCTTGGTGCTCACTGTCAAGGGAAACCCCTCGAAGAAATCTTCCTCTTTAAAATAGGGGGGTAAGCCGAAGGCCCTCGCAGCGACAGACTCGTCGCCAACTTCCGACCGGTTATCTGCCCGACTTCTCTTTCTCGTGATCAGCTCAGTGGGCTGCTCGACATCAGGGGAGCCTGGGGACCCGTTAGAAGCATCGCCTGAACTGGTCGGCGGGCCCATCCTCGTGGCCTACGGAGCTCGCACCAGCCTTCTGTTTACTCTCTTGTCCTGAGTCAGTTTTGAAAGCCTCTCCCTTCGTTCAACCATGTCGCCTGCAAAGAAGAAAACTCGTGTTAGTTACGAGCAAGTGACAAACAATGAAATTGGAATAAAACTATAAGAAAAAAGCAACCTAGTAGATCTACAGCCTGCCCGTAGGATTGGCACTCGACGAGCGCCTTGGTATCGATAGGACGGGCCTCGAATGTCGGGTAACCTTCCTCGTCAAGAATATCTTCCCCCTCCCTCGTGACCCACCGGGCAGGGAAGAAGTTGTCGACATACTTGCAAAGGGTACCATAGGCTTCCTCATCCTCGACACTCATTCCTCCCGCGGGCGTATGGTAGTACCCGGTACAATGCTCGTAATGGCGCGAGCACCAATGTAACGGGAACTTGGATACACGCCCCATCGTCGGACGACCCTCAGCGTCCATAAGGGGCTCCCCGTTCTCGTCGACCACTGCGGTTTCCTCTTCATACATAGAATCCAAAGCAGTCTGGGTGACCGATTGCAGAACGTACCACTTGTCCTTGAAGCCACAGACCGAATCCATGTACATCCTGAACAACCTCTTCGACTGTTTCAGGGAAACCCAGCTATGCCTGCCTCCTCGAGACTGACGCTGCAGGTGAAAAACTCTGAAGAAAAGAGGAATGGTCGCCCCGATCCTTAAGAAGCGGCATGTCAGCTTGAACGCCCGAAGGAAGGTGATCGATTTCGGATGAAGCTGCGAGGGGGCCAAGTCCAGATGGCAGAACACCCCGACTTGGAAATCACTGAAAGGGAGCTTAAGGCCGAGATCCCTGAACACGATCTCATACATTGGAAACCCATACTCGGTGAACTCCGAGCAGATTCATGCATTGAGGGACGGCCTTGTCACAATAAAATTCTTCTGGAAACCCGACTGACTACCTCCGTGTTCAACGATAGTGTATGTGCGCCGACTACGCCGACAATACACCGAGGCAATCCCTCGAGGCTCGGCGCCCACCCAATCCAACGAAGGATCATCGACGGTATCAACTAGAGTCACGTTCTCTTCGGCACTTTGGTCCTCTACCTCATTACGCCTCGAAGACTCCGGTTCGTCAGCCATTTCCCTGCAAAGCACAGGAAACCGGTGAAATTCGAGAGCAAATCCGCATGCTCGCCACAGTGACGGGAAGTAGTGCATGACAAGCCAGACACGCTCAACCAGACGTCGGGAACAACAAGAGGATAGCATTAACACCCCGCGCGATAAACATTGATGACTCGAACAAGATCCTGGTTTCGCCTCCCCGACGCTAAGACGCTACGACGATTTATCCCACATACTTCCTAAGGGGTCAACGTCCCGGCCAGCTCATGGGTGCGCCGAGCTAAACTATGAATGTGATGAGCAATATCATGAATCCTATGCCTAGAACTATGGGTTTACCGGGCAGTATCATGGATTATGCGCCTAAAACCATGAAGGTCAAGGGCAGCATTGCGAGTCATCTACCTAAAGCTATGAGCTTACCGGGCATAAACATGAATATACCGGGCACTAATCCCAGATATGGGTTTCTAACATCCAAATGACGGTAAAACTACCTACAACGAAGAAAAATAGGAGGAATAAACACTTACTTGGAAGCAAAGAAGAATGTACGGTAGCGATGAAGGAAGTCAACAAAGGAAGATGCGGTAATCTTGCGATGTTGTAGAAAAACAGCGGCGGCGAAAGAAGAGGAAGAAGGAGAAGAGCGAAGAAGAAAAAAAAATTATGGGACCCAAGGATCCTATTTATAGGGATGACATGGAATACGAAACGTCGCCTCGGGGAGTCACGAACTTCCCCTCCTCGACATCTACTCCCCTAGGCAATGATGGGCCTACTGTCGCTAGGGTGGCGTCACGGTTCCCAAGGATTGCCTCGTGTACCCAACAAACACAGCCCGCGAGGAATCCCCTGAGCAAGCGTCGACGAGGATTACGTTACGAACACAACCCGTGAGAAACTCCTCGAGCACGCATGAGGATCAATATCCTGGGCCGGGCATCAGACCCCGTGGCAAAGGCGAGCTGAAGTCAAGTCATAACTCCTGCTCCAGGAGCAACGACTTGGGGGGCTCCTGTTCTGGACTGGGCCCGCCCTGGCCCAAAAAGCAGGGATAAAGGCCCAATCCAAGCAGCTCCTCGAGGAATGCACGCCCGCAGATCCCCCCCCCCCCCCCCCCCCAGCGTGCCCGACCACAGACTGCAGCCATGCCCGCCGTTGCCCGCGACACATGGTGTCCCCGACCAAAGGAACTCCAGCTTGAGCCCTACTCGAGCACTCTCCCCGTAGGGCAGATTCTGTTCTCTCTGACCATTATTGAATCATCTAAACCCCGGAAAGACCGCGTCTTCGTCCCTCCTCATTCTTCGCAGAGCATCACCGGGAAGGGGACCATGTGCGGGGCCCCACTACATACGTAGAACCTGGAAGTTCCTTTATTGGGCCCGTTCTGGTCGGCCCAGTGAGGGGACCTTGGCTCAGCGTTGGGGGCTATAAATACCCTCTGTTCCCAGAGGGTCAGGTATTCATCTCTTACGCATACATACACTCTTTACCTTCTCATTCTGTCACTCATTTTAGCATCAGAGTGCGTTGCAAGTACCCCCCCCCATCTCACTCAAATTCTGCCTGAACCAGTCGTGATGGTCCAAGTCTGATCAGGTAAGATCAAATTCCATAGTATTATGTTGAACCCATGTTGTACAATATATTTGAGGCCATAAATACCTATACTATAAATTCTACTACACTGAGAGATCACCATAATAGTATGCTAGACCTATGTGATGTATCCTTGTGAGTCCAAATCTTCGTATCAAATTTGTGGATATTGGGTCTTCAACTTTTCCTATTTAAAGGAATGACTCATGATTTGAAAGATATACTTTGACAATTCTATGAGGCAAATGATTTTACTAAAAGAGGTTGTTAAGAAAGAAATTATGTAATGGTTGGATACATGAATAGTATACTTAATATTTTATAGTGTGTGGGTAACCCAACCAAATATGTTTTAAATAAAGGTGGAGCGACTACACATGAAATGAGATTAATGAATGTATACATTAGCACTAGGATAGTGATATTGTAAAAGATTTGTATGGATTATAGAAACTTCAATAATGAAACAAGAAAATATCATTACCATTTTCCTTTAATTGATTAGATGATACGTAGGTTAAGGAAGTGAATGTTATTATTCTTTGATGGATATTTATGTTATATTCAAATTGTCATACTTTTACTAGTTATGTGACCATGGTCTTTTTTACTTTGCTTCATAAGGGCTATGGTTTTGAATATTATGCATATATCGATCGAGGATCTCCACCATCTCGAGTATATGTTTTATGTTTGGGGCCTTTATTGGATGCAACCTCTCGAGGGAAAATAAAGATATATGACTACAAAATAAGACTTCATTGATGATTTATTATAACATGCATTTTCTAATTAAAAAATTGCAGCAAAAGTAACTAAAACATTATTAACTCTTAAACTAGAAGCCTTTATTTGCTATCTTGCTATATTTTGCAAACACATCCAAGTCTATGTTATATCTAGACCATATGTCATTGGGGTTAACTGATAAGTGTCTAATTTACCTGATTTTCTCTATTGATTTCACATAGTTATTCACTAACTTGAATATGAATTATGTATAAAATGAACAATATCTGTAAATGCAAATTAACCCTAGTCTATAACCTTCTAAATATAATAGGTTTTTTTGGTAAAAATTCAAGATGAAAGTATCAAAAGCTAAGCCAAATGGAGATGAAACCCAAAGACTTGAAAGGCAAACTCTGGCTAAATTTGTTGGGCGACTTTCTTTGACCTCTAAATAAAAATAAAAATGTTGGTTTTCAAAAAGGGAAAATTCATTAGGGGAATACAAATCACCTAATGAAATAAAAGTAGTTCAAAGGTGATTTTGAAGATTGACTTGACGTGAAGAAAGCTGGAAAACTCAATTTGATGGGTGAGTTATCCTTCATCCAGCGAATGAAGACAAATTTGGAAATCTAGTAATAGGGGCATGGTTGAAGAGTTTTTTAAAAAATAGTTTTTTTAGTTAAGAATAGTATAGTTCAATTGTAATTCCAATGAAAGAGAGCTCGAGTGTTTGTCAAGATGAAGGCATGCCAAAGTGGATTCATTAAAGGATTGAGACAATCATTATGAGTAACTAAGGTCACTCTTGTTGGATTAAATTTGTACATTATAATGAAATATATGCACTATTTATGATCATGGCGTTATAACTATTTTAGTTATTTAATAAAATTGGTCTTTATGATTTTGTATAAAAGCCTATATATATATATATATATATATATATATATATATATATATATATATATATATATATATATATATATATATATATATATATATATATATATATATATATATATATATATATATATATATATATATATATATATATATATATATATATATATATATATATATATCATATTTTTGAACATATTTGCTATTGAGAATAACTTTTAAGTTTAAACAGAGGAAATGCATTTATACCTAAACATGACTTAATAAGTTATAACATGATTTGTAAACTTATATTATCGTAGAGAAGCACTATTTAGGACTAGACCTAGGTAACCATATATAAAAAAGTCAAAATCTATAGATGAATCTGGATTTGGTATTCACATATTTTGTTGAATCTCAATGCTATTTTATTTTTATTAGATTGAGATATCGTCGAATAAACAATATGATTGATATCAAGAAGTTTGTTTATATATGAATATTGAAATTCTATTATTAAGGGTACAAATGTTAGAAACACTGTCTGGGACAATTATGCACAGCTTGATGATGACAGATCGACATAATTTGACAACAACTATGATTTAAAACATAAAGAAATAAAGAACATATGAGAATTGGTAACAAAGTTCAGTGAAACCTCATATACCTCTAGGGGACTTCTAACCCAAGAAATAAAATCCACTCAATAGAATTAGAACAAAGTGTCTTAGATAAACAAGTCCAATGTTCAATTCCCCTCTTCTTAATTCTACCCGTGTATTTCTATTTGGGACTCTCCCTAAATATGAGACCCCTCTCACTTTCTCTCAATCACTAACCCTAGTGATCAATACAATAATAAATTTCAAGAATGTTGAATTACAACTCAACTAACAAACCAAACTCTATGCCTTTAGATATGAATGCATACTTTAAAGTCATACACAAACAATAACACAAACAAAGGACTCAAAATAGAAACCCCAACACAAATATTCTTCAATACTTGCACATGCTTCAAACATTAGGTTTGAGTCTCTGTAAATAACAATGCAATATGGGATTTTTTCCAATGGGCATAAAATTTGATCACGTCCATATTTGTAGGGCATTCATTCTATTTTGATTTGTTTTTCCAAAAGCCTAAAAAAATTGATTTGTTTTGATTCAAATTTAAATATTCAATTAAATAGATTTGATCTCATTCAATCTTATCCAACAAATATAAATACCACATTGCTAAAAGATAACAACAAATCTTGTTGCACACATCTAGAAAACACGCTCAGAATAGCAACAACATTGGCCTGCTGACAAGGGCCAGATGTTGCACACATGCTGGAACATTGTATCCCACCCGTGTCCTTTATTCACCAAAACATCTTGTACACTCCATTTTGTTTTGCAAATGCTGTAAATCAAAAGGAATAACAATTCCCCTTTGGAAAATTTTGGTAAAATCAACTATTGTAAACCTTACAAGATGTGCATGGGAAAAACTTTAAAAAAACACAGGTTGAGCATTATAAGAAAACCACAAACAGAGAAAACAACAACAGCAAAAGTAACACATAATAAAGGTGATTACTACAAACTAAAAACATAATCTAAATTCTCCCAAACAGTCAATAGTCAGGCACACACAATCAATCATGCATGCACACAAACAAAGTCAACAGTTAGTTAGTAGTTAGTCAGGTCATTCAAAACACACCTAACACGCCAATTTAAAGGTCAAATTCTAGGCTAGATGATCTAACACGTGACATAGGACTATTAGACAATCATGAGATCACGTCATAAGCTAGGCATACATGCATGCACACACATACACCCCCATTACTCCCCCTTTTTGCCATAATTTGGCAAAGGCGATGAAAGAAGGAAAACCATAGAAATACTACCAATCAACTCAGATTGAGAACTAAATCCAATTAGTATCATAACATATCTAGGATTTTAAGGAGTTATTACAGGTCCAACAACAAAACCATAAACTTTCATGTCCATAAATAAAAGCTAATCATACTAAAATAGAAACACATGGAATCATAAAACTTCATACTTGCTATCCAGAGCAACCACCTGATTATATGAAAGTAATCCAGTCTTCATTAGTATCTGAGTTAGAATCATGTGTTTAAACATGCTTCCTCCTCAAGAACTTCATCTTTGTCACAAACTTTATCCTAGACACAGATGCTACATCATATGGTCTAACATGTGTTTTCACCTTGGTTTCATTCTTCTCCAGACCAACCTTATTTGACTTAGGAGCCCTAGATTTCTTCCCTGACATGTCTTCTAGCATTTTTAACTCCTTAGTTGTAAAGTTTCCAAATGATTGAATCATTTTTGAAAAGAATGGAAAAACTCGAGAGAAGAGAGAGTGGATAATTTTTTGAGTACACTAGAGAAATAGAAGAATAGTATTCTTGCTTGTAACAAGGGACCGGATAAAATGAGAGTTTAAAATAGGAATACTCATCCTCATTTTACGTGCAACACATACCACAAGAGAGAGAAATTTTCTTGTTATCCTTGCATGCCTCCCTAGCTTTGACTGCTATAGACTCTCACATATGCAAATACCAAGAGCACTCCTTAGTTTTTCAAACTGAGCTGCATCTAAAGCCTTAGTAAATATGTCAGATAACTATTTTGAAATTTCTATATGCTCAAGATTTACAATTTTATCTTCAACAAGTTCCCTAATGAAATGATGATGAATGTCAATGTGCCTTGTTCTACTGTGTTAGACAAGATTCTTTGAAATATTAATAGCAATCAAGTTGTCACAGAATAATTTCATGACATCTTGTTCGAGATTATAATCTTTATACATCTATTTCATCTAGAGAAATTGAGTACAATTTCTTCCTACAATAATGTACTTAGCTTCTATAGTAGATAATGAGACACAATTTTTCTTTTTTGGTGAACCACAAGATTAAATTGTTACCAAGAAAGAAGCATCCACCAGATGTGATGTTTTTATCATCAACACTCCCAACCTAATTTGCATAACAATACCATATTATTATTGAATTAGTTTCATGAGAATAGAGAATACCATAGTCACATGTCCTATTTATATACTTTATAATTATGTTCACTTGGGTAAGACGACTAGCCTTAGATTTTGCTTGATATCTAGCACAAACACCTATATAGAATGTGATGTCAGGTCTTCTTGTTGTGAGGTAGAGTAGACTTTTAATCATGCTTCTATATAAACTTTGATCTACATTAACACCTTTTTCATTTTTGGTTACTTTTACATGTGTTGCATCTTATGAAGCTCTGACACACCAATTAGAAGGTGTGTTCCCGTGCCAGACACATATCAGACAACAACACGCGTACGACACATGTAAGACACATATCAGACACGTTTTTGGAGTGTCCTATGAAAAAATAAATTGAAACGTAACAGACACAGATACGACACACTATTTCAAATAATTGACACACCAACCTCTCAAATTCTAAGAATTAAAAAAAATAAACGTTATTTTACCTTTCATATTCTACTTTACTATGATAAAAATAACTTGTAATCCTTGTTTTTTCATCTTCTCTTTTTATTTTCTTCTTCTTTGTTTGTTTTCATCTTCACCGCACACCAATATTCCATTGTTTCTGTAACATCCGTAATTTAATTAATTATTTAATTAAATTATTTTTGGAATATTTGTGAATATGTGTTACAATTAAATTGGATTTATTTTATTAAGTGGAGAAATAATAATATATTTGAGGTATAATATTATTATGTGGTGAAATAATATTAGAAATGTAATATTATTAAGGTGGGCTTAATTTGAGATAGTAGATGTAATAAGGGGGTGTAAGTTTGGAGCCCACTAAGCAATAATAGAATATTAGGTTATTTTATTATTTGTGAGAAGGTATAGAAGAAAGAAGCGGTAGAAGAAAATAAGGATTTGGAAGAGAACGTGAAGCTGCTGGAAAAAGTGGAAAACAGCAAGAACAAAGATTCAACCCGGAAATTGTAGAGCGACCTTCGATCCAAGGTAAGGGTGGGGTTCTGACTTTATAATTGGGTTCATGATGTTTGATATATGGGGTTAGAAGCGATTGCTATTTGTTCTTGAATTGGATATGTATGATGATGTATGATGAAGATTTGATGAATTCTTGATGAATAATGATGTTATTATGCTGTTTAATCGATGGAGTAATAGAGTATAATATTAGGGGATGAATTATCATGATCATAATAAGGTTTTTAGGGCTGTAGTATGATTCCCGTAGAAAAATTACAGTAGAAAACACAGAAAATTATGCAGACTGTCGAAGGATGTGTCGACCCCAAGCTGGATATGTCAATACATGAAGGATGTTTGACTCAGGATGAGTCGATGCATGCAGGGCTTGCATCGATACATGTTATTTGCAAGACTCAGGATGAGTCGACCGGTGAGAAACATGTGTTGATACATGCTGTGTTTGAAGCCAGGATGAGTCGATCCATAAGGAGGATGTGTCGACTCATAGTGTACAGATGAAGCAGGATGAGTCGATCCATAAGGAGGATGTGTCGACTCATAGTTTACAGATGAAGCAGGATGAATCGATCCATAGGGTTTTGCATCGACTCATGCTGTGCAGGAGAAGCATTACGCGTCTGTTTACCTTGGGTTTTGGTAAACAACCGCTGATCCTCCAAATGGTTACTTATTTGGTTACTCGCAGGATCGATCAGATTGATCCTATGGACATAGGTTGATTTTGAAGTTTGATTAATGTGGATAAGGCTTTAAGTAAAATGTTTCAAGTAAATTGCATAAAGGAAAGGCTTGGTAAAATAAACAAGGCTTTAAAGTAAAGGTTCGACAGGAATTTAAAGGAGAAAAGCAAGTAAAATACTGGAAAAGTAAATGACTTTAATTGATAAAATTGGTGTTTCACACATACATTTCTCAACAATTATTTCGCTCACACTGGGTACTTGAATCTAAATGAGTGACTATGTATATGATTGTGAACACACGCGAGAAACTACATGTCTACTCCTATTTATACTAAAACATTCCAAGTAACCGTCGGGCAGTTACACTGCTTCGAGATTAGGCCACTTGGCACGTTCTCCATGCTCGACGCTCCAGATCCTTGCACGTTTGCACGTAGTAACTGCTGGAAACCGTTTTCCCTCCAAAGCTTTGAATTTCAAACTGCTCCACTCTGGATCATCGAACACCTTCATCAAGAGACGTCTTCGACGAAAACTCCTTCGACGTCGAAGGCAATCAGCCTTCCTCCTTGGAAGAAATCTTCTAAGTATTTTGCCATCTTTCGACGGGCACTTCGACAGGCTTAGCCAGTCGAAAGCATCTTTCAGCTTTTAATGGCCGCCATCAATCAAAACAAAGGTGTCGAATTTAGGAGCCAACAAATTGCCCCCCAAGAATGCCTTATTTTGACTCTGAAAGAAAAAGGCATTCTTTGAAAACGCCATTCGACACCTGTTTTTTCCACGCTTAGTCACAAGTTAACTTGTGCACTTTTTGTTGCTTTTTACCAACTATTGGCAATCCCAAGAAACCATCATTGATTTGATCCTAGGACGTCACTTTCAGTACGGCGTGCAGTACCAAACATCACTTCAGAATTTGTAATTATGACAAATCCCAAAAACGAGGACGCACGCTGCGTCTCTCTGTTTCTGCAAAAACGGCCAAAACAACGGGATGCTGCCACGCGTCCCACTAATTCCTGCAGCATTAAATGACATTTAATGTCCTCGTTATTGGGAATTTCTCCCACTACTATAAATAGTAGTGAATATCCCATTGTGGGACTTTTTACGCAAACTAGCCCTCAAACTCCCTTGCTTTCATACAAACTTGCTCTCTTTGCAGAAAAACTCTTCCTTTTTCACTTCATCTTCATCCTCAACAATGGCCTCTGCTTCTACTGCCCCCAAGACTAACGCACCAACTGAACAACTTGTTAAGCCCAAGGTCTTTGTTACTGCTCCGGTAGTGAACTCCACAGGGAAACGAAGGGTCCCTGAACCTTCTGACATCTCCGTTCGCGATGCTTACTCGCGTCACTTGATGATCCCGGTTGGGTACTCCAACCAGATCTTCGCAATGTCTGGACCCATGAACCCAAGCATCTCTGAAGCTCTGAAGATCAAGAGCTATTTCCCCATCGTCGAGAAACTCAAACCAGTAGCATGCGCCAAGAAGGACGCAGAAGACAACGAAGACCCTACACACGAGAAGATCGACCTCCGTTTCTTCAACAGAAGTGTTAGGGTCTTCAGGTCTTGCCCTAATCTGACCTCTGACTATGTTGCTTGGCTAACAAAGTTGGAGAAACATCAAACTCCAGTCTGGAAGGAAATGGGAATCTTTGACCTAGTAATGCTGTCGAAGACAGGCTTAAACTACTCCCCAGAGATGCTTATAGCTTCGCTGTTGTTTTGGGATTACTCTCACTTCACCTTTCACCTTCCATGTGGGATGTTAACCCCCACACTCTTCGACGTAGCGGCCATCACTGGCCTTCGACCAACCGGAGATTACTTCGACCCGGAAGAGATGTCGGAGGACCAAATTGGCTTCTCTGAGACCAAGCCAACATACACCACCTTTATCAACCATTATCACGACAGGTCGACGGATTCAGTGTCGGATGTCGAACACATAGCGTTTCTAGCCTTATGGCTAACTCGCTTTGTGTTTTGCTCGAAATCTCTACAAGTGACCAAAAAGATGGTCACTCTTGCCACCCAACTGCATCACCGCCAAAACATCTGTTTGGCAGAACTAATTCTGGCCAGTCTTTATGACTCAATCAGCAATGGGGTTACTCTCTTGAAACATGTCGAAGATAGGAACAGTTTGCTACTCGCTGGGCCTTTCTGGCTACTTCAACTGTGGCTCAACGCCACTTTCGAATCTTTCTTACCCAAGAAGATTCAGATAAATGAACAAGCCCCAGCGATAGCTAATAGACGTATCGAAGGAATTAGGCTGGCTCTACTGACACCTGTGGAAGATGGGCTGGAGTTCCAACAAACCTTCACTAACTTCGTTCTGATGTTCGCTCGAAGGAAGGAATTTGTTTCAACTATGGCTCCATTTGCTCAACGGAAGGTGGGGCCAGCATGGTTCACAAGGCCACACCCAAAGGAGTCGAGTGGTCCCAACGTCGATGAGCACACTGTACTTTGGGAGGCGTTCCTGACACCCAGGATCATGCCTCTTCGATTTAAGAGTTCTAAGACTCATTTGAGTCTGCTTGCCTATCAACCAAATCTGGTATCTCGCCAGTTTGGTATCATCCAAACCCTGCCTTCTCCCATTTTTCAAAGAGAGAAGTCAATGTTGTACTTCTGCAACGATTATACAGAAGAAGCTGCCATCAAGCATATCGGAAGATATGCTGGTCGAACAATCCTCTCGCTGTTTAACTACCAGCTTAATTTCCTTTGCTCACCATCCTTTGAGGAGTGGTGGAGAAGCTATTATGCTGAGTACTTCTTCGACGAGAAGGACTTCCTGGCAGAGTTGCAGAAGTCTTTTGTCCTTGTGTTGGACAAAGTAAAGAAATGTAAGTTCATACTCTCACATTACTTTTTATCTTTCTCTTCGACTGTTAGCCTGTTAACTTTCCTTTTCGCTTTCAGTTGTTCGAAAACCCCTAGCCAAGAAGGCTACAGAAGGCC
Organism: Vicia faba; assembly: GCA_948472305.1. Lineage (NCBI taxonomy): Eukaryota > Viridiplantae > Streptophyta > Magnoliopsida > Fabales > Fabaceae > Vicia > Vicia faba. Next base: position 578,803,763 of record OX451735.1, read on the forward strand.
CACAAGGAGGAGTCCCTTCGACAAAACCTCCACCGCCGGCGAAGACTATAGCGCCGGCGAAGACAACAGGCAACCAACAAGGGGAAGGCTCTTCGAGGAGGCCTCCTGCATCGGTAACCAGATTTTCTTCATTTTTCTTCTGGCTTTCGATTTTTTATTTTCGATGTAATTATTCAATCGAATTCCTATTGGTTTTCTAGGCCCCTTCGCCCAAGAAAAGGGCAGCATTGGTGATCGAATCGGGGAGTGATGACGAAAGTGATTCCCCTCCTACTCCCTTAAAGAGGCGAAAGTTAACGAAGGACGCTTCTGTTCCTGCTCCTGCTCCTGAAGGTCGAACCGTCAGAATAAAGGTCGCTGTGAGAAAGCCTAGGCCACCTGCAGTGATCATCGAGGAGCCAACTGAGGAGGAACTGAACGCTCTTCTTACCAAGCCTGTCGAAAGTGATAATTCCAGCCCTGGGGCTGAAGTTAATCCACAGGTAATCTATTGGACCCTTCTCATAACTTAGGCATAGATACCAGTATTCGATTATGTCTCTTTCGACATCTGAAGATTTGTCTTCTTTCTCTTTTTCAGGACACTACTGAAAGTTCCCCACCAAGGACTTCAGAAACTCTAGAATCTGCTGACCTTAGCAGGCCTCGGGAAAAAGATTTGGGCAATGACGAAGCCCACACTGAGAATGAGGCCAATGCTGAAACAGTGGAGAAGACAACAGAAGAACCTATGGTGGAGGAAACACAGCCAGAAACGGTTCCTGTGGTGGACTTGTTGTCAGAAGAGAATCCTGAAGGAAGAGACCAAGGCAATGGCGAAGAGAATCAAGATGCTGTTGACGAAGAGCACCAAGGTGGTATTGGCGAAGAACACCAGGGTGACGCTAGCGAAGAACCACAAAATGACGCTGGCGAAGGACCCCAAGGTGATGTTAACGAAGAACCACAAGTCGACGCTAGTGCCGCCTCAGTCCAAGTCGAAGAGCAACCCAACGAGGCACTCAGCATCCAACCGCCTCAAGCCCAAGATAATACTGTGGCAAGGGTCACCTCCTCAAAGCACAGGTCAAAAGAGGACTTGGAAATCTTGAAACAAACTGACCCTGTCAGCTACCTCAATGCAATCATCGAGAGTAAGAGTTCTTCTGACACTAGTCAGGAAATTCCTACCCTGTCGGGGAAATCTACTGAAACTTCTCCTCTTGATGATGCGTTGGCGAAGGTTAAGGCCCAGTTCTTCAAGAGAGATTTAATGAAGGCTTTAGAGGGGGACCCCACTGCTCCATCATGCTTAAAAGAGGTTTTGAATGCTGTTGACTTCGAAGCTGTAGCCCCAGAAATCTCAGACTTAATCATGGAATTACATTCTATGATTGATCAAGTCTCAGCGGATTACAGGCGCCAACGAACTTTTAACAGTCAGCTCGAAGTGCTGCATGGCAAAATCTCATCTGCGTGGACTGCTGTCTCAGATTCGACCTCTCGAATTGCCGAGTTGTCGAAACAGAAAGCGTCTGCACAGGAAAGGGTCGATGCTATTGAGCGAGAGAATGTCTCCTTCCGAGCACAAATTGCAGAGATAGAGGCGAAGATAAACGCCAACACTGTACTCCAGGAGGAAATTCTTTCGACCATCCCAGACGCTGAGAGCCAGACTGAGATCAAGCAAGGCCTGGAATTCGCTGAGAGGGCTCAAAGCCTCGACGCCCAAATTGCCAAACTGGTGCAAGAAAAATCTTGGTGCAAAAAGAGGTTGGAGCTGCAGTATGCCAAGTATCTTCGACTCAAGAATTCTCTTTCCTTTTGATTGATTCTCTTTTGTAACCATCTTCTGTAATCGCTTTCGACAACAATTGCCATTTTGGCTGAAATTAATAAAAATTTCCATTTTGGCATTTTTATGGTTAATTTAGCTTGTTCTTTTATTATTTTATTTTTATCTCTTGAAGTATAGGCTTATATTTTTTCAAATATTTACCATTTACTCTCAAGAGCCTTTTATCACCACTTATCTCTTCGACCTCATAGGCTCCACCAGAAAAAGTTTGGATAACTCTGAAGGGTCCTTCCCATTTGGGTGACCATTTCCCCATGCTTCGATCCCGTCGATCCATGGGAAGAATTACCTTCCAAACTAAATCTTCAGGCAAAAATACCTTAGGTTTTACCTTTCTATTATAAGAGTCTTCTACTCTTTTCTTCTGAAGCGTGAGTAAGTCGAGAGCGTGTAATCTCTCTTCGTCTAAATCCACCAGTTCATCTAACATCATATTCCAATAAACCTCAGAAGGAATATCATAATGCCTCTGAACTCTTGCAGATTGAAGACAAATTTCAGCTGGCAATACTGCATCATGGCCAAAAGTTAGCCTATATGGTGTTGTACCAGTGGCTTCTTTTGGGGACGTTCGACAAGCCCATAAAATCTGGTCTAACGTCTTATGCCAATTCTTTGGTTTCTTCCCAACATGTTTCTTTATCAAGCCAATCACCACTTTGTTAGCTGCTTCGACTTGACCGTTCGCCTGAGCATAGTAAGGCGTGGATGTTAGGAGTTTGAAACCTGTTTCCTGAGCAAATTCCTGCATCTTTCGACCAGTGAAAACTGAACCTTGATCAGTTGTTATTGTCTCAGGGATTCCATACCTAAATATAATGTTCTTTTGAATGAATTCAATGACATTTTCTTGGTCTACATTGACTAAAGGGACAGCTTCGATCCACTTAGTAAAATAATCAATGCCTACCAATATGTATTTCTGACTCTTTGATGATGCTGGTCGAATCTCTCCAATAAGATCCAACGCCCATCCTCGAAAGGGCCAAGGCTTCACTATCGAGTGAAGTTCGCTTGCTGGTACATGTTGGATGCCTGTATGAACTTGACACTCTTGGCAACCTTTGGCGAACTCAACACAATCTTTCAGCATAGTGGGCCAATATAGTCCTTGTCGAAACAACAACCATTTCATCTTATGGCCTGCTTGGTGAGCCCCACATGCCCCAGCATGTGTAGTTGAAAGGGCTATGTATGCTTCAGTTTCACTTAAACATTTCAGCAACACCCCTTCAGGCGTCTTCTTGAATAACTCATTACCCATGAGTACAAAACTCAACGCCCTGTATTTTGTTTTTCGTTCTGTCGGAGCTCCTGGATTTTGAAGATAGTCCACAATGGGTTTCCTCCAATCTTGCTCTGACAAATTATCAATGAACGAAATCTCGAAGTTTGAGTGATCAGCATATCCTAGCCTCGTCGATTCCAAGTCTGATGGTGATAGACAAGTTGCTTTTATCTTTTCTCGAACTTCGATTGCTCTTTGTAATCTCGTTTTTGAAATCTTATACCCTGATGCAATTTGTGCCAAGTCATTGGCTATTTGATTTTCGACTCTGGGTATGTGTCGAATATTGACACTTTCAAATTGTTTCAATAAACGATTTGCTATCACAAAGTACATAATGAGATTCTCTCTTATGCATTTATACTCCTTTGTGACTTGCTTGATGACTAACTCTGAGTCTCCCATTATTTCGACTCGAGTTGCCCCCAATTCCAACAATATTTCAAGGCCAGTAATTAGAGCTTCATACTCAGCCTCGTTGTTCGAACAAGAACCTTCGATTTGGTACTTGAATGTTGTTGGAATTTTATCTGGAGAAATAATCAAGACTCCTACTCCTGTTCCATTTTTATGGCTGGAACCATCGAAGTAGAATTTCCAAGGTTCTATCTCCACATAATTAATATCCTCGACTTGAATTGAGTGGTCGACTATGAAGTCTGCAACCACTTGTCCTTTTACTGCCTTAAGAGGCATAAAGGTCAAGGAGTATTCAGTCAATGCTAATGCCCACTTGCCAATTCGACTATGCAAGATAGGTTTCGACAACATATATTTGAAAACATCAAAATGAGACGAAACATAAACATCAACTGGTTTTATATATTGCTTGAGTTTTGTACAAGAGAAATACAGACATAGACACAATTTTTCAACTTCGCTATATCTAGTTTCTGCATCATTCAAAACTCGACTGAGATAATAAATGGGTCTTTCGACTCCATTCTCATCCTCTTGGGCTAACATACTTCCCAGAGTTTTGTCAGATGCAGCTATGTACAATCTCATACTCCTATTACTACAAGGAGGCACCAAAATAGGTGGCTTAGTGAGGTACCCTTTGATTTTGTCGAAGGCTTCTTGTTGCTCTTGCCCCCATTCGAACCCCTCTTTATTCAGTCGAAGTAAGGGTGAAAAGGCCTGAGCTTTCCCACTTAGGTTAGATATAAACCTTCTCAAGAAATTTATCTTGCCTAAGAGAGATTGCAATTCCTTCTTATTCGATGGCGCTTTCGCTTCCAAAATTGCCTTCGTCTTGTTCTGATTGATTTCGATTCCTTTCTTGTGGACAACGAAACCCAAGAAATCTCCAGCTTTCACACAGAACGCACACTTCAAAGGGTTCATCTTCAGACCATGTTCTCTCATTCTTTCGAATGATTGTCGAAGGTGGTCAATGTGACTCTTCCTGGAAACAGATTTTATAACAATATCATCAATATAAACTTGCATAAAAGTGTTAATAAAATCATGGAAGATAGTATTCATTGCTCGCTGGTACGTTGCCCCAGCGTTCTTTAGGCCAAAAGGCATCACTACCCATTCGTAAGTGCCTAAGGCCCCAGGGCATCGAAAAGCTGTTTTCGACACATCCTCTTCAGCAATGAATATTTGATTATATCCTGAATAACCATCGAGCATACTCAGGTATTCGTAACCAGCGGCAGAATCGACTAGCATTTCCGCCACAGGCATAGGATATTCATCTTTGGGGGTGGCAGCATTCAAATCTCTGAAATCTATGCACACCCTTAATGTGCCATTTTTCTTGATTACTGGCACAATATTTGCAATCCATTCGACATACCTTGTAACACGGATGAATTTGCATTTCAGAAGTCTTTCGACCTCCGTTTTGATCTTCGACAATATTTCTGGAGCGAAGCGTCTTGGATTTTGCTTGATTGGCTTCTTTCCAGGTTTGATTGGCAACTGAAGTTCTACCAATCCTCTGTCGAGACCGGGCATTTCGTCATAATCCCATGCGAAACAGTCTTTAAACTCTTTCAGCAATTGGATTACTTCCAACCTAAGTTCTGGATCAATTTTGGCGCTGATGTAAGTTGGCCTATTCTCTGATCCTTCGCCTAAGTTGATTTCTTCTAAAGGGTCTTGTGCTAACATCTTAATATTGTTCGCCAAGGGATCCTTTTCGAAGCCCAAAGGCTCATCGTCATAGATGGCGTCGAGCCTTTGTTCCTGCATTTCATCTGGCATGATATCAGGAGGTCTTGGATCGAAATCCTTTCCTGGGCCAACAGCAGATAATTGTTGATCATTGGCCTGTGTGGCCATGTACTTTACTTCGGCTTCGAGAGCCGTTATCATCTTGGTTTCGGCCACATAAGCCGAAATTCGCTTCAGAGATTGTGACTCAGTCATTATCACTGAATTCACTTCCCCAACCAGTTGGTTGGATATCAGTTAGCCCACTGAAGTCTATGTGGGACAAATCTTCTTTGTCCCATTGGAAACCATGCTCAGGATGCAGGTATAGGGAACAAAAGGTATTTGGCGCTGGCGCCATGTCGAAGTCAGGAGTTGGACATGGCCCTATGTGAGCCAAGTTTTTGTCGAAATCTGTTACACCCAAGTGATTCACTTCGCCAAGGTAGTAACTCTGATCTGCCTCTATGTTTTCGACCATCCCATCTGGGCGCCATAGAAGCAGCCTTTGATGCATCGATGAAGGCACAACACCTACACCATGAATCCACTCACGGCCTAACAAAAGGTTGTAGTTAGGTTTGGCCGATATGACCATGAACATTGTTGGTCGAAGGATCGACCCAACTTTTATGTCTAGCTGGATCACTCCCATGGTGGTCCCAATGCCTCCCTCATAGTTGGACAGGACCATATTGTGAGGTTTGATTTCTTCATCCCTTTTGCCAATCTTCCTTAGCATAGAATGAGGGATAATATTGATAGTGGCCCCACAGTCGACCAATATTTTGTTCACAGTGGTCTCTTCGAGCTTGGCCCTTATGAACAAAGGTTTGAGGTGATTCTTCATCGCCTCTGTAGGTGGCTCGAAGAAGCCATTTTGTTCCTCTGTAGTGCCATTGTCCATGACAAAATAGCACACTGGCCTATGTTTGGCTATTTCTTGTTCCACCTCCCAGTCACTGGCTTCGACTTCTACCTGTCGATTGAATTCCCTAGGCAGTACTGAAACAATATTCACCATTATATCCAGAGTATCGTCGGACTCAGCATCATCTTCGTCTTCGACTTCACTTTGGTTAGGCCAAACTAGCCTGTTGGTAACTGGTTCTCTCTCAAGAGGTTTTCTTTGTTTCCTTTGAGGCACATTCGAACTAGTTTCTGCCTTAGGTTCGTTGGCAGCCTCCCTTTCAGCTTTTCGCCTTCTTTGATATCTCCTCCATTGGGATCTCGACATAGGATTCTTTCCCTTGTAGTTGCTGGACACTTGAGCAACCTTGGGTGCAGCCACTTGAGGCTCTTTCTTCTGAATTAAAGAGGAACCTCTTGGCACTTCGAAAGAATGCCATTTCTCTTCACTTGGCCTTTTCTGGCCAGATGTTTTGTACCAAGTGTCTACTGGTACATTTGTTGGAGGCCTAAAAGTCAATGGCCTCTTGTCTTGATTAGAACCCCTTCTGGGATCATGTCGAAGGTCAGCATTCTCCCTTCTCTTGTTCGCTGCTCTCACGCCTTGTATATGCTCAGCAGCTTTTTTATCAAAGATAGAACTGCATCTTGGACACAGCATCACCTCTGATTTCTTCTTCTGGCATCTTTGTAAAAAATCTGCCAAGTTTTCGTTTTCCCTAGGGAAAGCCGTTTTATTTGCCTGCTCTTGCCTTATGGCTTCTTCTGAAGCTTTAGGGTCAGAAAGTTCAACCATGTTGATATTCATGGTATCCTTAGTAGCAAGAGTTAGTTGTTTCATTTGTGTCTCCAGATTCTCCGTCTGGCCTTGTACAGTGGCCAAGTGGGAACTGGGCTTTGGTCCAATTTTTTTGTGCTTCAGCAGTCTTCGACTTCGGGTCTTCGACCGCTTTCTGGACAGCCTCAATTGTCTTCCTGGATAAGTTTCCGGAAAAACTGCCAAAGATTGGCATGTTGATGTGGTCCTTTGAGACTTCGACCATGGTAATACCTGGCTTCTTCGACTGGATCCTGGTTGCCTCTATCATGTTCACCTCAGAGGGTTCTGCATAGTGGGCTTCAGCCTTCAGTGGATTGGAGTCGACAGCCATGGGGGATTTGTCAGCAAACTTTAATCTCCCTTCCTCAATAGCGTCTTGCACAAGATTCCTGAAAAGAAAACATTGAGAAGTTTTATGGCCCAAAAAATTATGATATTTGCAAAAACCTCTCTTCTTTCTTTGATCAAGAGGAGGCACTTTTACCCCAGGGGGTACTATCATTTGGCCATCTTTAACTAGCAAGTCGAATATTTCATCACATTTTGTGATGTCAAAACTATAAGTCTTTTTTGGGAACCTATCGTTGGTCCTGTCTGGACCAATGGGATTTTTTCCATTTGAGGGGACTAACTGTTTACAAGAGTATGGTGGCCCTTGTTTTAGTTCTGCTAAATCGACTTCTCCTTCTTCGACAGTTAAAGTATCGTCGAAGGATTCTAGGTCGTCGTCGTCCATCTCAACGTACGCTATTCTCTCTCTCTTGTGAGTTTTCGTTGCCTTAGCTTTTTCAGCTTTGAGGCGTTCGACTTGTCAAACTCTATCGGCCAGTTGGGCCATGTCTCTCAGGTACTGGGTATCTAGCTTCTTCCTAATGGAATAATCTAGACCACCTGCGGCTATTTCGACCAGCTCATGTTCTGGCACTTGTGTAAAACATCTCGCCTTAAGCAACCTAAACCTATTCAGATATTCGTCTATAGGTTCAGTGAAACGTCTCTTCACACTTGCCAGTTCTTTCAGGCTTATCTTGGTTTGCCCCATATAGAATTGTTCATGGAACAACCTTTCCAATTGGGTCCAATGGTGGATCGAATTGGGGGGTAGAGTTGTGAACCAAGTAAAAGCGTTCTTGGTTAAGGAACTTGGGAAGTATTTGATCCTTAGGTTTTCATTATTTGAAATGTCTCCTGCTTCGATCAAATACCTCGCCACATGTTCGACAGTGGATTCTGTCGTGTCCCCAGAAAACTTAGTAAATTTGGGGACTTTGCTCCTAGGAGGTAAATCCGTTTGCAATACGTATTCTGACAATGGCGATGTAAAGTTGGGCCTTCGAAAGCCCATGTTCATCCCATTCTGATTCATGATCCTTTCGATCATGGTTGCCAGATTATTTTCCAAACCCATGTTTTGGTGTTGGATATGCTGAACCACTTCGTCAGCATTTTGGTTTCTGTTAACTAACCTTACCTCTGGGGCTATTACCCTAGGTTCTTCGACAGGTTGTTCTACAGGCTGTTGAGCCTGATTAATGGTGGTTTCTTCCTCTACAAATATCCCCTGATTTCCTCTTATTTGCGCCCTTTGGGGCTGTCGAATAGGTGGGGGTACGCCAAAGAAGTCAGCCAAACGCGTCATTTGCGCTGTAACTTGCTGATTCGATTGAGTAGTATTTTGTATTAGAGGATTTAGCACTGTACTCAAAGTTTGTGCCAACATTTGCACCATATCATGGTTGCTTTCGTCCATCTGTTGCCTCAAGACTGCTGTCGAGGCATTTGTAAGGCCATGGGCTACTTGGGACGTTCCTCCTAAGAGTTGGGTCCTATTTCTATTCGCCATGCCTATTCCAGAGCCTTGGAGTGGCGAAGAGGCACTCACGAAAGGGTCTGAATAAGTGGACGCAGCATTCGCCAGGCTTGCCACTTCAGAAGTTGGCATACCATAGAATGGAACAAATCCTGGGGGAACCACAGGCCTTGTGCCTATATTTCCCCTTGGAGGGGGAGTTCCCAAAGGTATTCTGGGGCCTGAAAACGAAGTTATTGGCCCCGTGGTTGTGACTGACACTACTGGTGTCGAACCAACGTTCGTCGCTTCACTTACGGTCATATTAACCGTTGCTCCCACACTTGGTGGTGGAATTTCGTTGTTGTTTGGCGGATTCGCCATCTCTTCCCTTCTTCTGGCAGTATTGTTATCGTTGGTGTATATTCTACCACTCCTCAATAACATACAACTCGAAAAGATGAGATTATTTTTCAACAATCAACACACAGTCCCACTGGGCGTGCCAATTTGTTTACCTTGGGTTTTGGTAAACAACCGCTGATCCTCCAAATGGTTACTTATTTGGTTACTCGCAGGATCGATCAGATTGATCCTATGGACATAGGTTGATTTTGAAGTTTGATTAATGTGGATAAGGCTTTAAGTAAAATGTTTCAAGTAAATTGCATAAAGGAAAGGCTTGGTAAAATAAACAAGGCTTTAAAGTAAAGGTTCGACAGGAATTTAAAGGAGAAAAGCAAGTAAAATACTGGAAAAGTAAATGACTTTAATTGATAAAATTGGTGTTTCACACATACATTTCTCAACAATTCTTTCGCTCACACTGGGTACTTGAATCTAAATGAGTGACTATGTATATGATTGTGAACACACGCGAGAAACTACATGTCTACTCCTATTTATACTAAAACATTCCAAGTAACCGTCGGGCAGTTACACTGCTTCGAGATTAGGCCACTTGGCACGTTCTCCATGCTCGACGCTCCAGATCCTTGCACGTTTGCACGTAGTAACTGCTGGAAACCGTTTTCCCTCCAAAGCTTTGAATTTCAAACTGCTCCACTCTGGATCATCGAACACCTTCATCAAGAGACGTCTTCGACGAAAACTCCTTCGACGTCGAAGGCAATCAGCCTTCCTCCTTGGAAGAAATCTTCTAAGTATTTTGCCATCTTTCGACGGGCACTTCGACAGGCTTAGCCAGTCGAAAGCATCTTTCAGCTTTTAATGGCCGCCATCAATCAAAACAAAGGTGTCGAATTTAGGAGCCAACAGCGTCGATCCATAGAGTTTTGTGTCGACCCATACTGACTAATTTTGACAGAATCAGTTTTAGGTTGTTGTAACTTGAGTTGTAGGATGCTGTTTGAGATACCGTTCAAAGAGTTGATTAGCTAACGCGATGAACTTTATTCTAGATGATTTAAATGATGATGAAGAGGTGTAATCCTAGTAACCAATCTAAGATTTAGAATTAATTCCCGTAGATGACTGTTGTGCTGATTTTTGGACAGAACGAGGAATAGTAGATGTTTAGAGGCTGGTGTTAGAATTACGACAGTAGGATTAGTGATAATAATGATGTACAGTAGTAGAATAACAATAGGGATTACTGTAGTATTGATATACAACTGAATTATTAGTGAGATGTGGTTATTAAAGTGTGTTTGATGATTATGATGAATAAATGACGTTTGATAAATAAGTGATGTTTAATAAATTATTTTGAGATGTTTATGAGATGCTGTAATGGAGATGTTTTGAGATGTTATGAGATGTTGTTGTTCTGATATGTTTTGAGATGTTATGAGATGTTGTTGTTCTGAGATGTTCATGAGATGTTGTATTTTGAGATGATTTGAGATGTTGATATTACATTCATGAAGAGTCGCATACATTGCATTTTTGAGATGGAGCTTATGCTCGTTGAGATGGCCTGGATTGGAAAATTTTGAGATGAAGGATGTGCCTTGTTGATGCCTCTATTCACTGGCAGATTTTTGAGATGGGAGTTCTGCTCCAATGGTACCACATGCATTTGCATAGTTTTGAGTCGCATTTTATGATTGAATAATGAAGTGTATTTGATGCTGATGAATGAGTATATCTGCTGTAATTATTGTTGATTATGAGATGAGAAGTGGTGATATTGGTGATCTAATTTAATATATTAATTATCATGCGCTTTATTATATTGTTAGATATCTCACCCCTTTTGTTTGAATGTTGCCCCTATGTTGGCAACGTGCAGGTAATCGCGAGTGAAGGCTGTATACCTTCAATAGTTCGAGTCGGTGTCATTGCTCTGATATGTAACACTCGGGGGGATGAACGCTTGCTGATTTTTGATTGTTGATTTTCAGCTGTTGAGTTTTGAAATGATTATTATTAATATGAAATGTTTTGAAGTTGCTGTTTTATTTAGAGATGTTATTGAAGAATTCCGCTGTGTGGTTGTTGAATTATTTTATTAAAGATGTTATGACGATGGTTCATCCGATGTTTTATTAAAAGTGTTATATATCCATGATGAATGCAATGAATTTGTTAGAAGAATTTGTGACGTCCCGATTCGTTTGTATGAATGAAATTTTATAACTCTGATTTATTTTGCCTAATTTGCTTGGGGTAGAATTAGGGTGTTACAAAGTTGGTATCAGAGCAAAAGGTTGGTCCGACCTTGTCGTCGAGTCGTAGTTGTCTAACAGTCGAGTATTGTTATTTTGATGTTCTAACAGTTGTTTATGTTGAAGTAAGAAGTTGAGATGGCTAGAAGGAATGATGCTGCTTTTGCTGCTGCTTTAGAAGCAATGGCTCATGCGATGGAAAATCAGCCGAATGCTGACGGGAATGCTGGATCTCGTAGCTTGGCGACTTTCCAGAGAGAGAATCCACCTATGTTTAAGGGAAAATATGATCCTGGCAGAGCTTTGGAATGGTTGAAAGAGATAGAGAGGATCTTTCGCGTGATGGACTGCACTCCAGCCTAGAAGGTTCGTTATGGGACTCATATGCTAGCAGTCGAGGCTGATGACTGGTGGCTAGAGACTTGCCAGAAGTTGGAAGCTGCAGGTGAGAATGTCACTTGGGCTGTGTTCCGTAGGGAGTTTTTGAGAAAGTATTTTCCTGAAGATGTCCGTGGTAAGAAGGAAATTGAGTTCCTTGAGCTGAAGCAAGGAAATCTGTCTGTTGTTGAGTATGCTGCCAAGTTTGCTGAGTTGGCTAAGTTTTATCCGCATTACGCTGAGGAAAATTCTGAGTTTTCAAAGTGTATTAAGTTTGAGAACGGGTTGCACCCGAAGATTAAGAAAGCAGTTGGATATCAGAAAATCTGTGTCTTCGCTGATTTGGTTGATAACTGTAGGATTTATGAGGAGGACAATAATGCTCATTACAAGATTATTAGTGAGAAGAGAAGTAGGCACCCACAGAATCATGGTAAACCTTATGATGCCCCAGCTGGTAAGGGTAAACAGAGAGTTGCTCATGGTCAGAGGACTAGTGGGGGAGATGCTCCTGCTGGTGTGGTTTGTTTTAAGTGTGGGAAACCTGGACACAAGAGTAATGTGTGCACTACTGAAGTGAAGAGGTGTTTCGGTTGTGGCAAGAACAAACATGTTGTATCTGAGTGTGAGCACAAGAATGTGGTTTGTTTCAATTGTAAAGAGGAAGGGCACATTGGTAGCCAGTGTCCAAAACCGAAGAGGGCTCAGTCAAGTGGTAAAGTGTTTGCTTTGGTTGAGGATCAGACAGCTGCTGAGGACGGACTTATTAGAGGTACATGTTTCATTAATAGTACTCCTTTAATTACTATTATTGATATTGGTGTTACGCATTGTTTTATTGCTGTTGATTGTGTTGAAAGACTGGGTCTTGTGTTGTCTTCTTTGAGTGAAGAAATGGTCGTCGATACTCCAGCCAAGGGATCGGTGACTACTTCTTTTGTGTGTTCTAAGTGTCCCTTGTCGATCTTCGACAAAGACTTTGTTGTTGATTTGGTTTGCTTGCCGTTAAGAGGTTTGGATGTGATTCTTGGTATGAACTGGTTAGAGCATAAATGTGTTCATATTAATTTTTATGACAAGTCGGTGAAGTTTTCTACTCCTGAGGAAGAGGAAGATGGTCTATTGTCTACTAGACAGTTGAGAAAATTGATGCAAGAGGAAGCACAGATGTTTTCGTTGATGGCGTCTTTATCTGTAGAGACTCAAGCTATAATTGAGGAATTGCCGGTGGTGTGTGAATTTCCTGAAGTTTTTCCTGATGAGATTCCTGATTTACCGCTAGAGAGGGAAGTTGAATTTGCAATTGATCTTGTACCTGGTACCATACCTGTGTTTATGGCACCATACAGAATGTCTGCGTCTGAGTTGTCAGAATTGAAGAAGCAATTGGAAGAGTTACTTGAGAAGAGGTTTGTAAGACCAAGTGTATCGCTGTGGGGAGCTCCAGTATTGTTAGTGAAGAAGAAAGATGGAAGTATGAGGCTTTGTGTTGATTATAGACAGTTGAATAAGGTGACGATTAAGAACAAGTATCCGCTTCCAAGAATAGATGACTTGATGGATAAATTAGTGGATGCTCGTGTGTTTAGTAAGATTGATTTAAGGTCGGGTTATCATCAGATTAAAGTGAAGGATGGAGATATTCAGAAGACGGCTTTCAAAACATGTTATGGACATTACGAGTATTCGGTGATGCCTTTCGGTGTTACTAATGCGCCGAGAATATTCATGGAGTATATGAATCGTATCTTTCATACTTATTTGGATCGGTTTGTAGTGGTGTTCATTGATGATATTTTGATTTACTCTAAGTCAGAAGAAGAGCATGATGAACACTTAAGAGTAGTATTGAAAAATTTGAAAGAGAAGAAGCTGTATGCAAAGTTGTCCAAGTGTGAATTTTGGTTGAAAGAGGTTAGTTTTCTTGGTCATGTGATTTCAGGTAGTGGCATTGCTGTAGATCCATCGAAGGTTGATGCTGTGTTGCAATGGGAAACTCCAAAGTTGGCTACTGAGATTAGAAGCTTCTTGGGATTAGCTGGTTATTATAGAAGGTTTATCGAAGGGTTTTCTAAGTTTTCACTCCTGTTGACTAAGTTGACTTGTAAAGGTAGAGCATTTGTTTGGGATGTTCATTGCGAAGAAAGTTTTACGGAATTGAAGAAGAGGTTGACGTCGGCTCCAATTTTGATGTTGCCTAATCCAGGAGAGCCTTTTGTGGTGTATTGTGATGCTTCCAAGATGGGTTTAGGAGGTGTGCTTATGCAGAGTGGTAAGGTAGTTGCTTATGCGTCGAGGCAATTGAGGACTCATGAGAAGAACTATCCTACGCATGATTTAGAGCTTGCTGTTGTTGTTTTTATGTTGAAGATTTGGAGGCATTATCTTTATGGTTCTAGATTTGAAGTGTTTAGTGATCATAAGAGCTTGAAGTATCTGTTTGATCAGAAGGAGTTGAATATGAGGCAACGAAGATGGTAAGAATTATTAAAGGATTGTGATTTCAGTTTGAATTATCATTCAGGAAAGGCAAATGTGGTAGCTGATGCTTTGAGTCAAAAGACTTTACATATGTCAGCAATGATGATTAAAGAGTTGGACTTGATTGAGCAGTTCAGAGATATGATTTTAGTTTGCGAGGTTACTCCGCAAAGTGTTATGTTGGGTATGTTGAAGATTAATAATGAATTTTTAGACAGTATCAGAGAAGCTCAGAATTTGGATGTGAAACTGGTAGATTTGATGGTTGGGACTGATCAATCTGAGAATAGTGATTTCAAGTTAGATGAGCAAGGTGTGTTGAGATTTCGTAACCGGATTTGTATTCCTGATTATGCTGGGATGAAGAAAGTGATATTTGAATAGAGTCATAGAAGTAAGTTGAGTATTCATCCAGGAGCTACAAAGATGTATCAAGATTTGAAAGGTTTGTTTTGGTGGCCTGGGATGAAAAGTGACGTGGCTCGGTTTGTGTATGCATGTTTGACTTGTCAGAAGTTGAAAGTTGAACATCAGAAGCCTGCAGGATTGATGCAACCATTGGAAGTTCCAGAATGGAAATGGGATATCATTTCAATGGACTTTGTGACGGGGTTTCCTAGTACTTCAAGAGGACATGATTCGATTTGGGTGATTGTTGATAGGCTTACGAAGTCAGCTCATTTTATTCCTATTAACATCAGTTTTCCAGTATTGAAGTTGGCTGAGATTTATATTAGTGTGATCGTGAAGCTGCATGGTGTTCCTTTGTGCATTGTGTCAGATAGAGATCCAAGGTTTACTTATGATTTTTGGAAGAGTTTGCAAGAAGCGTTGGGTTCTAAGTTGAGGTTGAGTTCAGCGTATCATCCTCAGACAGATGGTCAGACTGAACGGATGATTCAATCGTTAGAAGACTTGTTGAGGGCATGTGTTCTCGAGCAGGGAGGTTTGTGGGATACTTATCTTCCGTTGATAGAGTTCACGTATAATAACAGTTACCATTCTAGTATTGGGATGACACCTTTTGAAGCGTTGTATGGTCGAAGATGTAGAACTCCGTTATGTTGGCATGAATCTAGTGAAAGTGTAGTACTTGGACCTGAACTTGTTCGTGAGACTACTGAGAAGGTGAAGTTGATTCGAGAAAAGATGAAAGCTTCACAAAGTAGACAGAAGAGTAATCATGACAAGCGAAGGAAAGATTTAGAATTTCAAGTTGGTGATCATGTGTTTTTGAGAGTTACACCTGTGACTGGTGTTGGGCGAGCATTGAAGTCTAAGAAGCTCACTTCTCGTTTTATTGGACCGTATCAGATTTCAGAGAGAGTGGGGAATATTGCCTATAGAGTGGCTTTACCACCTAATCTTTCGAATTTGCATGATGTGTTTCATGTGTCGCAACTTCGGAAGTATATTTCAGATCCATCTCATGTGATTCATATGGACGATGTGCAAGTACGAGATAATCTTACGATGGAAACGATGCCTGTACGAATCACGGATCGTGAAATGAAGACTCTGAGGGGTAAGCATATTTCCTTGGTTAAAGTGGTTTGGCTAGGAGCTGCTGGAGAAAGCATGACTTGGGAATTGGAGAGCAAGATGCGAGACTCCTATCCTGAATTGTTTGATTGAGGTAAATTTTCGAGGACGAAAATATTCTAAGTGGGGGAGAGTTGTAACGCCCGTAATTTAATTAATTATTTAATTAAATTATTTTTGGAATATTTGTGAATATGTGTTATAATTAAATTGGATTTATTTTATTAAGTGGAGAAATAATAATATATTAGAAGTATAATATTATTATGTGGTGAAATAATATTAGAAGTGTAATATTATTAAGGTGGGCTTAATTTGAGATAGTAGATGTAACAAGGGGGTGTAAGTTTGGAGCCCACTAATGAATAATAGAATATTAGGTTATTTTGTTATTTGTGAGAAGGTAGAGAAGAAATAAGCAGTAGAAGAAAATAAGAATTTGGAAGAGAACGTGAAGCTGCTGGAAAAAGTGGAAAACGGCAAGAACAAAGATTCAACCCGAAAATTGTAGAGCGACCTTCGATCCAAGGTAAGGGTGGGGTTCTGAATTTATAATTGGGTTCATGATGTTTGATATGTGGGGTTAGAAGCAATTACTATTTGTTCTTGAATTGGATATGTATGATGATGTATGATGAAGATTTGATGAATTCTTGATGAATAATGATGTTATTATGTTGTTTAATCGATGGAGTAATAGAGTGTAATATTAGGGGATGAATTATCATGATCATAATAAGGTTTTTAGGGTTGTAGTATGATTCCCGTAGAAAAATTACAGTAGAAAACACAGAAAATTATGCAGACTGTCGAAGGATGTGTCGACCCCAAGTCGGATGTGTCGATACATGAAGGATGTTCGACTCAGGATGAGTCGATGCATGTAGGGCTTGCATCGATACATGTTATTTGCAAGACTCGGGATGAGTCGACCGATGAGACGCATGTGTCGATACATGTTGTGTTTGAAGCCAGGATGAGTCGATCCATAAGGAGGATGTGTCGACTCATAGTGTACAGATGAAGCAGGATGAGTCGATCCATAAGGAGGATGTGTCGACTCATAGTGTACAAATGAAGCAGGATGAGTCGATCCATAGGGTTTTGCGTTGACTCATGCTGTGCAGGAGAAGCATTACGCGTCGATCCATAGAGTTTTGTGTTGACCCATACTGACTAATTTTGACAGAATCAGTTTTAGGTTGCTGTAACTTGAGTTGTAGGATGCTGTTTGAGATGCCGTTCGAAGCGTTGATTAGCTAACGCGGTGAACTTTATTCTAGATAATTTAAATGATAATGAAGAGGTGTAATCCTAGTAACCAATCTAAGATTTATAATTAATTCCCGTAGATGACTGTTGTGCTGATTTTTGGACAGAACGAGGAATAGTAGATGTTTAGATGCTGGTGTTTGAATTACGACAGTAGGATTAGTGACAATAATGATGTAAATAAGTAGAATAACAGTAGGGATTACTGTAGTATTGATATACAACTGAATTATTAGTGAGATGAGGTTATTAAAGTGTGTTTGATGATTATGATGAACAAATGACGTTTGATAAATAAGTGATGTTTAATAAATTATTTTGAGATGTTTATGAGATGCTGTAATTGAGATGTTTTGAGATGTTATGAGATGTTGTTGTTCTGAGATGTTTTGAGATGTTATGAGATGTTATGAGATGTTGTTGTTCTGAGATGTTCATGAGATGTTGTATTTTGAGATGATTTGAGATGTTGATATTACAATCATGAAGAGTCGCATACATTGCATTTTTGAGATGGAGCTTATGCTCGTTGAGATGGCTTGGATTGGAAAATTTGAGATGAAGGTTATGCCTTGTTGATGCCTCTATTAATTGGAAGATTTTTGAGATGGGAGTTCTGCTCCAATGGTAACACATGCATTTGCATAGTTTTGAGTCGCATTTTATGATTGAATAATGAAGTGTATTTGATGCTGATGAATGAGTATATATGCTGTAATTATTGTTGATTAGGAGATGAGAAGTGGTGATATTGGTGATCTAATTTAATATATTAATTATCATGCGCTTTATTATTTTGTTAGATATCTCACCCCTTCTGTTTGAATGTTGCCCCTATGTTGGCAACGTGAAGGTAATCGTGAGTGAAGGTTGTATACCTTCAATAGTTCGAGTCGGTGTCATTGCTCTAATATGTAACACTCGGGGGGATGAACGCTTGCTGATTTTTGATTGTTGATTTTCAGTTGTTGAGTTTTGAAATGATTATTATTAATATGAAATGTTTCGAAGTTGCTATTTTATTTAGAGATGTTATTGAAGAATTCCACTGCGTGGTTGTTGAATTATTTTATTAAAGATGTTATGACGATGGTTCATCCAATGTTTTATTAAAAGTGTTATATATCCATGATGAATGCAATGAATTTGTTAGAAGAATTTGTGACGTCGCGATTCGTTTGTATGAATGAAATTTTATAACTCTGATTAATTTTGCATAATTTGCTTGGGGTAGAATTGGGGTGTTATAGTTTCCACCACCCGTATTTCACTCTTTATCTTCCAATACTCATTCTTTTGCTTTCTTTATTATTTGTCTCTGTTTCTGTTTCCTGTTGTTAGTTACATATGTCGGCGACGATGCTCCACTTGTGTTATTATTTGTAAAATGTCTCTGTTTTTTGTTTATGTTTCATGTTAATTACATAAATGTTATATGTTAATTAGATTATATATATATATATATATATATATATATATATATATATATATATATATATATATATATATATATATATATATATAGCCGTGTCTGTGTCCTATGTTTTTTTAAATTAACAATGGCTTTGTGTCTGTGTCGTGTCCATCCGAGTCTAAGCTTCATAGGTTGCAGCGAGAGTTCTTTTGTGACTTGCATTTTCAAGCACAAATTTTTTCACAATACTCTTAGCATACTTGCTTTGAGATATAAAAATGTTGTCTTCCAT
The DNA here is from genome assembly GCA_948472305.1 of Vicia faba. Classification (NCBI taxonomy): domain Eukaryota; kingdom Viridiplantae; phylum Streptophyta; class Magnoliopsida; order Fabales; family Fabaceae; genus Vicia; species Vicia faba. The sequence continues at coordinate 578,822,581 of OX451735.1, forward strand.
TTCTTTACTTGAAGACCAAGAAAGTAAGTGAGTTCTCCTACAAGACTCATCTCAAATTTAGACTTCATTTTTTTGGACAATATGTTCCACCATATGGTTTGACATTCCATCTAAGACAATGTCATCAACATATATCTGGAATATCACGAGCTTTCCTCTATCATTCTTCATAAATAGAGTTTATCTATTCCACCTCTTTTTTATCCATTGTAGGCCAAAAACTCAGTTAACCTTTCATACCAAGCTCTTGGAGCTTACTTTAAGTCATAAAGATCTTTATTTAACTTGCACATATGAGCTAGAAAACTAGGATAAATAAATCCCTTTGGTTGCTCAACATAAAATTCCTCATTAAGACAATCATTCAGGAAAGCACTTTTAACATTCATTTGAAATAATTTGAATTTAAACATGCAAGCGATTCCCAATAATAATGTAATAGATTCAAGACGAGCTACTAGAGAAAATGTCTCATAAAATTCAACTTCTTCTATTTAAGTGTACCATTGGGGAACTAACCTTACCTTGTTCCTTATAACATTACCATTTTCATCATATTTGTTCTTGTAAATCCATTTGGTACCAATGACATTCACATCTTCAGGTCTTGGAACTAATTCCCATACATTATTCATTTTAAATTGACACAATTCCTCTTGCATAACATTTACCCAGAATTCATTAATTAGTGGTTCTTTTAAATTCTTGGGTTCAATCTTGGAAATGAAACAAGAGTTGGAAATCATATCTCTGGATTTGGTGATGACTTCTTCATTCACATTTCCTATGACATTTTCAATAGGATGATCCTTATGGACTCTGATTGATGGCCCCTTGCTGATTTGAGAATTTTCAGAATGTGTTCTTTTAGACTCAATGTCGGACCCCTTGTGTGGGACATCTGTTGGGACATCAACCTGTTGAGGATATACATCATATTTATCTTCATTGTCTGGCTTATCTTTAGGACTATCATCAATAACAACATTTATTGATTCCGTCATTATCTTGGTACATTTGTTATACACCATGTATGCTTTTCTATTGGTGGAATAACCTAGGAATATCCCTTCATCACTCTTTGGATTCGTCTTTATTCTTTTCTCACGATCTGCCAAGATGTAACACTTGCTACCAAAGACATGAAAGTATTTAACATTAGGTTTTCTCCCTTTCTAAATCTCATACTGAGTTTCATTAGTTCCATATCTTATGGTCACACGATTGTGAATGTGACACGCTGTGTTCATTTCTTCAGCCTAGAAATAGTAAGGTAGATTATTGGCATGTAACATAATTCTAGATTCCTGTTGCAAGGTCATATTTTTCCTCTCAACCAATCCATTCTACTGAGGTATGATAGGTGCTGAAAATTCATGACCAATCCCTTCACAAGAACAAAACTCCGAGAATTTATAGTTTTCAAACTCTTTGCCATGGTTACTTTTTATCCTCACTATTCTACTCCATTTTTCTATTTGGATACGTTGACATAGAACTTTGAAGACATCAAAAGTGTTAGCTTTTTCTTTAATAAATTTGACCTAAGTATACCCTGAGAAATTATCCACACACATAAAAACATATCTTTTCCCACCCAAGCTTTCTACTTGCATATGCCCCGTCAAATCCATATGAAGTAACTCTAAAACTTTAGAGGTGGTAAGATGTTGGAGCTTCTTGTAGGCCATCTTGGTCTACTTGCCTATCTGACACTCTCCACAAATTTTTCCTTCTTCATTCTTGAGTTTTGGAAACCCCTTGGTAGCATCTTCAGATATGATCCTTTTCATACTTTAGAGATTGAGATGACCAATTTTTTGGTGCCATCGCTTGGTATCATCTATCTTGGATATCAAACATGTTAAGGGCTGGTATTTGTTTTGAGATACCCATAAGTAACAATTGTCTTTAGACCTTGAATCTTTTATTAACACTTTTTTATCTTTGTTGGTGACAATATATTCAGCCTTGTTGAAGTTCACATTCAGACCATTATCACATAGTTGACTTATTCTTATCAAGTTATGAGTTACATCTTCTACCTGCATCACATTATCAAGACAAGGGAAACCTGGACTAACCAGTTTACATATGCCCTTGATTCTTCCTCTAGATCTATCACCAAAAGTAAGCGAATTTTGACTCGCCTCACAAATTTCTTTAAAAAAAACCTTTGGGATAAAAAGGAATTCGTTGAATGCTCTAGTTCCTCCGATTTCCAAGTACTTGGATTGTTGGCTATTCTAGGTTTGTGGTCTAATGCTCGTCTCCCATAAAAAAACAATCTAAACTCACTCAAACCTTTTTCCTCTTGGATTTTCAATTCAAAACCTTTTCAAAACGAAAGATGATTCATCCATTTCGTGACGATGCAAACTATGCTTCCACAAGTGAACATTGTGATACGGTGGCAGAACCGACTATTTTTGGAAAATGCTGGTTTGCATTTTGCGTTTGTGTTTGCAAAATGTCGCGGTAAGAAAGAGTCGCCACCGACTTTTATTTTATCCAACTGGAAAGGATAAAAGCACAGAAAAATTCCTTTTTCGAGATTTTGAGTACGGGGGGTAGATTATATAAAGGGAAGGTATTAACACCCTTTCTATCCATGGTTTTCCATGGGCTCTTAGGTACTTGCTCATCTTTTTTAAAATTGCTTGTGTGTTTGTGTTTTGAAAAGTTTTGTTTTACTTCGTTTTAACCCTTGCTTCTGTCTTCAAGAGTGTTACAAAGTTATTTTTGAAAACTTTGTTTAAAAGTGTTTGGTGTGAAAAAGTTTGTTTGTTTTGAGCAAGTACCTACTAGCATCTACCTACTCGAAAAAGGATCGTTTCTGTTCTCGTTTCTTTTAGACAGCGCTATCCCACTATTGAGAAATAGGTAGCACCGTCGTTGGATTTGTAAGGGTCAATTCGAAAGGGACGTACGATCACTAAAGCAATGTTAGGACGTCTTAGTAATAACCCTAATGTCTTAAGATCATATTAGAGGCAACATTTTCGAGGCAACCTTTCAGAGGCAACATTTCCGAACGAGACTTTTGATCTTTGTTTAGATAGGAGGGCAACCACTAAGACACCCTATACTTAATGATCGTTTACCGAAGGCAACCGAAGTGTGAGTATACCCTAAGAGTGCGCATGTGCGAGTGATTTGTTTCCAGTTATTATCTTTGCACATTAGGGTTTTCTAGCCATTTTAAAATCATCATGCAATCTTGTCATACAATCCTATTAACATACATCTAACAGTTAATATTTTGTGAGAATTAAAATGCGAGAAATAAAAACTACGCTATTACAAGACTTCGGGGAGGGGATTAATTACATAGCCAAAAAACCCGTAAAAAAGATAAATAAAGAAAAATCCTAAATAAACTATTACATACCATGAGCAGTTACATTAATATTGCAAAAATAATAAGCGCGCGCGATGAATTGAATGAAAAGGAATTAGGGTTTTGACCCATCTAAACCTAATTGAAACTTAAAAAGAAAAATCATTTTTTGTGTTGTTTTTGATTGTTTTGAGAAAATAAGATTTTAATTGAATAAATAAAAACCTAATTACTAATTAATTTAAAAATTAAGAAAAAATAATTAAATCAACCTATTTTTTGTATTTTTGTTTTATTGAGAAAAGAAATAAAAATTAAATCACATGTTAAACCTGGTTTTTTTTCTAATTGATTTTAAATATATGAAAAAGTTAGAATTAATCCTAAATTAAATTAGACTAATATTAAATTAATCTGATAAAATAAATAAAAAAATCTAATTCTAAATTTGTGAAATTGATTTTATGATTTTTTTTGTGAAAAGGGAAATTAATTTTGGTTAGAAAATAATTTAAACAAATTAAATATAAGAAAATAAAAAAAGAATGAATAAGAATGGGCCTGGTATTCTAGCAAGAAAGGGGGTGCAGTTTGTAAACTCAAGCCTAACAAGCTCTGGCCTTCATTGAATTTTTTCCAATCCTGTGTGTACGCTTGACCTGTGCACATGGTAGGCCCTCATATGAGAAGCCTTGGATCTGGCATATTGATAATCTGATGGCTAGTCGTTGATGGTACATGGTGGACTTATGGGACACCTGGGCACCTGATTATGCAAGAAAAAACAATAGAAAGCAAAGTTGGGACCTGGGGATCGAACCCAGGTCCTTGAGCATAATCACTTTGCGCGCTTACCAGCTGAGCTGGCTTGGTTAGTTGTATAATTGAAAACATATTATATGATGAAAACAAAACAACAAATTCTGAGACGCGCGAAATTTGAATTGTCCATTCACAGCGTGCCACGCCATCGTCTCCTTCGTCGCTTCTGTCGTTTTAGGTCACATACTTTTACCTACGGTCATCTGAGTGTAGGTATAACCCTGTGCTTCTCCAAAATTTCATACAGGCATGATAAATCATAACCAATGGTACCAATCAACTCGTTGCAACCTCACGAGCATCATGGTACCATTATCCATGGCCAATTGTTCCTATACAGAAAAACCCTAAAAATGAAGCAAGAACCCTAACTATGGCATCTTGGTGTATAGTCGGTAAAAATGCAATTGGACATAATCAATAGCTTGCAAATAACTCAAGGATCAATAATATATCAATGAATCATGCTAAATATGCCAAAATTATGATATTCGAATTCAAGAAAGTATGGAAATCGTGTGACTCTTACAATGTGTTTCAAGGCGCGGAGAAGCTTTCTAGTGATTGAAATAGGATCCTAGGATGTCCAGCAAATGATTGGGATCACTAGAATGCTTTGAATTGATCTGAAATATGGAAATTAGTTTGCCACTTTTCTCCAATTTTTTGAAACTTGCTTTCTCTTTTACACGCCTCCAATCCCCTTGTTTTTTATCTGAACATGTTCCTTATGTACCCTAGAATGAATTAGGGTTGCAAACTTGTATCAAATCTCCCTCAATTATGATTATTGATTCATGATTTGATCCTTTGTGCAAATATTTCCAAATCAAGCAAAATGCAATCTTTTTGTATCCATATGAGCCTTGCAAGATATGATTCCATATCCAACTGTATAATAGACCTAAACATGCACAAAATCTCAAGCCTCAATTAGTTTTTGATATTTTCATGATTTTATTTTGATTTTATTTGATTTAATTAAAATAAAATCAAAATAAATGATAAAAATAAAAGAATGACAAATGGAAGGGCTCATGGGTCGTGGGTCATGTTAAAAACTCAATGCAAGCATAAAAAGTTGGGCCCATTTGGCAAAAAAATGCAATTTTGGACACTTTTGACTTTTGGCAATTTTGCAAAAAGGGTCAATTTTACCAATACACAACTCCATCAATTTTGACCCTAGAGATGTGTTCTTGGACTTTTTAGAAAGATTAAGATGTCCTCTAAGCAACCTTTTTTGTCTCATCTCAATTGATTCTTCCATATTCATGTATGAAGCTTTGACCCAAAAGGTGTTTTTGTTGACTTTCCAAAATGACCTATAATGTCCAAATTCATATCTTCTTTTGAGTGCATATTTTGAACTTGGGAGATGAAGATGAATTGTAGGTAATTGAATCCTCTTCAAAATGAGCTTTGTATGGGTCATTTTTGATAAAATATGAGAAAGTTATGCTTGGTCAAAGTTGAGTTGACTTTTCCTATAAAACCCTAATTTAGCAACCTTTGGGTTTTGATGAATTGTGAGCAATCCTTGAGGAATCATGATCAACCCTTGATCAAATGATGAATAATACTTCAAAATGAGAATTTTGACCAAAAATCTTGAAGTTTGACTGTATGTGGGCCACAGTTGACTTTTCCCCTAGCACAATCGATTTTCAGGCCTTTGAGCAATTAATTGAGCAAACTTCCTATGCCAGGCTTGAAACTTGACATGGATGATATTGAGAGCATATTAGGGAAATGGTGAGCATTTGGGACCCTTTGGATTCAAACATCTTGATGCAAAGTGAAACCCTAATTTGGGGTAGACTGCCTTAGGAGAGAGTTTGTCTGGTCAACCCTTGGACTTCCTTGAGCAATTTGAGGACCTTACTTGAAATGTATTGAGAAATATGGGAGGACAAATTTTGGGGTACAAAAAACATCAAATGTTTTCCACTTGAATATGATGATGGCAAGAATTTATGTTGATTCAGATTTATTCATCCGTTCTTGAAGTGATGTAAATGTTCAATTATCCATGTTTCACACAACAATGTTTTCCGCTCAACTGCTACTTGAGACTCTTTCGCTAAAATGAACCAACAAATAAACATTTGCTACCTAGAACTATGTATCCTTGAGTTTTGCATCCCACCTAGAGATACATAGGAGCAAGACCCAAAGTCTTGTCAGGCTCAATAAACAAAAAAAACAAAAAAACATTTTCTTTCTCTTTTCTTGCATAATAAGTAGAAGATTGTAAACTTTCACGCTAACACTCATTCAAAAAACTAACTAAATGGGTATCATTGAGTATAACGAATCTGAGGGATGTTAATACCTTCCCCTTACATAACTGACTCTCGAACCCGCTCTTGGTTGTGATGACCATTTTCTTTTATTTTGTGGGTTTTCTAGAGATTTTCCCATACCTTTAGAACAAATAAGATTGGTGGACACTCTGTTGTATTTTGAGCATGCGATATGCTCAGGTATTTTTCACGCCACGACCTCTTCCACCATGGTATTTGAAGGTTGTTCTTCATTGTTGTTATTTCTGGAATTAACCATTCTCTTAATGTATCTCCTAATTGGTCTTCTAACGTTTTCTTTGGTTATCCTACCACTCCTCAATCTCACGCACACAATTTCTGAGGATTTTTATGATAGAAGAACATGCAAGTTTTCGGAAAATCAAGAAAAATATAAACTTTTGCACATAAGGTCCCATTGGGCATGCCAATTTATTTACCGTGAAATTTGGTAAACAAGTGACAGTCTTCCAAAAGGTTAATTCCAGGATCGACTAGATTGATCCTAGGACATATTGTGCATAAAGTATCTTAAGTTTTTATATGTTTCTTTTGTGTAAAATTGAATATTTCGACGTAATCAAAGTCTTTAAAGTAAAGTAAAAAGGTTAAAATGCAAATGCAAGAAATGTAAAGGTTTCGACAGAAAGTAAAATGCAGAAAATTATTTTAATGTAAAAGACTTTGCTTTGAAAAAATATGGTGTTTGAATACATACATTGCAATCGGTTACTCTTTTCTCACTTTGCTCAGATACTTTGAGTATATTGAGTTTTTTTTGCAGTAATGTCAACACACGAAGTCTACCACTATAATTTCCTATTTATACTAAAATCTAAATAATTATAACGAACAATCCTTTCTCTAGAATATGACATGTCTTCGTCTACATGTGTTTCACCCTCAATTTGCTTCGACACGTCCTTCAGATGCGAATAAGGCCAAAAAGTAGTTACTTAGCCTCGTTTTGCATTCCAACCTCCTTAGTCAAAATGATATTCAAACTTCACTACTACAAAACACGCATACAACAACGCCCAAGTCACCATGGTCTTCCAAACACCGTGGTGACATCTCTAAACTCAGGCGCTAACATTTTTTTACTTTTTAATTAAATTTTTTTAGGATATAATAACGGTTCATGATCTCACCGTGGTGATATAACCAAGATTTCATGAGTTTGAACCTCATCGCCCTCAAATATTTTATTCCTTTAACGTTAAGGCGCATCTTTTATTTTTTATTTATTTTTAAATAAAAATAAAAGGGATATCACTATGATTGTTTTGTACAACCGTTGTGAAATTGTTTCTCACAAAATAAAAAGATAGTAAATACTTTATTTCATTCATGACTCACATGGGTGACCTAGCGAACGAGAGGATAGGGATAACAAAATCTTCACCATCCTCTTCAAATATCATTTATAGAAGGGAAATCTTCACCGCCCTCTTCAAATATCATTTATGGTAAGTCACCATTCTCTTTCTCTGACGCATATGAATGTTTAGGGTTACCGCATCTGTTAATGTTCTTATGTATGTGTATCTTTCATGTTTAGGGTTACCTCGTTCGTAACCATAGAATGAAAGCTGATATATTAGTGTATATTATAAAGCCCTAGATTTTGTGAATCATTAATGTTGTTTTGTGAATTATTTTGTGTGAGTCATTAATGTATTTTTGTGAATCATTAGTGCATATAGTGTAAATTAGAAAGCCCTAGATTTTTTTTCTTATAAATCGTTTTGGTTTTTTTCTTCTGATTTTGCATATGAGAAATCTTTATAGTATACATCATACTAAGAGTTAAGCTAACATAAATTGAAAAACTTAAGAAACAATTATAGAACTTTTCATTAAATAAACGAAAAGGCCTTAATAATAATATCAAAACCATCTGGCTAAGATAAAATTTGACCAAGTATAATATGCTTCATCCTCATCACCAGAATTGATGATGACTGGCCTTTTCACCTTTCTTCTTCTTCTTGATATCCTCTTCTTGAGAGCTCTCCTGGGTCTTAAAAGTTATATTTCATAAGCACAACCTCTTCCCACTTCTTGATTCTGGGGAGGGTTTTGCACAAGAGCAGCCTCTACAGCCACATTAGGTTCTTATTTTTAATTCATCTTCTTCTTTGATTTCTTTGGATAAAGTTATTTTTGTGATTTGGTTCAAAGAGGAATTATGCTTTTATATTGTTTCTTCTGATTCTTCCTCTTCTCGAACCCTTGAAAGTCTAAAATCCAAAATATTTCAAGCATGTAGTTTGCTCATTATTTATTTTTTAATTCTATACACTTTCTTCACTTCGAAGTTAGAAAGATCTCCTGGTTGCATACCTCGAGCTCTTAAATAATTACATCTCTTTGTCTTTTCAAATTTCTTTTTCTCTTCTTTGATATTCCTTCTTACGTGTAGTTTGATGTAATAATGTGTATATAATGGAACTGTGTCATTGATGTATACAAGTTTTGATATTCAAATTAACAAATTGATGTATTGTTGATTCTGGTATGATACGATTGAGAAATAACATATTTTGTGTTTAATAAAAATTTTAAGAGTAGAGAATTCTTTTCTTAAAAACAACAAAAGTTTTGACAATGGTTATAACGACTAACCATGGTTGTATATTGAACTCTAATGATAATAATATAAATTACAAAATGTCATTGTTGCGAATCAAACATGGGACCTTTAGGTCTATCATAACGGTTAATTTAACTAACCATTATGATATTGCGCGTGCTTTCCAATATACTACAGCGGTCCCAGGACTGTGATTGTAAGTGACACATTTATAACAACACTCTACATAATAATGCTTGGACCTGCATGATTATATATATTTTCCAACCGTTATTAATTTCCCTTTTCATAGTAGTGCTTGTTCTGAAAATTATGAAGTCCTAAACATTTTTATGCGTATAGGACCTTCGGCACGTTCTCTTGAATGTTTATGTAGAAATGCTCTTCCAACATTTTTGTCGAAGAAATAATCACATGACCAGCTAGATTTTCCAAGTGTTTCCTCAACCTTTCCTTGATATGGCGAGGTTTGAGATGCGTCAAACATCCAGCTAATGCCTAGATAGGCTAATTCTTGGAATGTTTTTCCCCTAATCAGCAGGATCTTTAGATGATATGCGCATGATTATAAGGATTTTCCCTTGATTGGTAGAATTTATCGGTGATTTTCCCCTAGTCAAAAGTGTCTTGAAGTGGCGTGCCTCTAATCAGAACATTGTTGAAATTTCCTAGATGCTAAGTATTGATTTGCGAGTAAAATTATTCCTTTTGAAAATTGATTCTAATGCAATGCTCATGCAAGTTTTGAAATTGAAAATTGTTACAGAGAATAAATATGGTGTGTGCGATCGAAGATATTTGGCCATGAGGTTGACATGAATAAAGATGTGAAAATGTGATAAAGTAAATATGGTTAGAGATGATTTAAACAAACATTTGGAGTCAGTTTAACAACAATTTTGTTGAATATGCTTTCATAGTGAACCTAACTTCAATTAGGTCTTTTGGGGATTGTAACGTGGCATAGGTCACGGTTTAAGAAACAAGGGATATAAGGATCAACATTTAATTTTAGGAAAAGTATCCATTTTGGTCCCTTAACTATGCCCTTGGGTTCAAATTGGTCCCTTAATTTTTTTCGTGTCACCTTGACCCCTTAACTTTAAAAATGTTTCATTTTAGTCCTTTTTGTCTAATTAGCGGCAAAAAAATTTTGAAATTGGTCGCTAAATTCGCTGCTAATTAGACAAAAAGGACTAAAATGAAACATTTTAAAAGTTAAGGGACCAATGTGACACAAAAACATTTAAGGCACCAATCTAAACCCAAGGGTATAATTAAGAGACCAAAATGAGTAATTTTCCTTAATTTTAATCCACCTATTATCCTTTGATATTCTCTATTCCTAAATCCAATTAATTAAACGAATGCATTCAGTCTACAAAAGAATTTTGGTAGTCATGATGATTGAGGTAGGTATAGAAGTACTGATGAGATTCTTGAGGTAGCAGTTACCTACCTATGTTTACTAGCTTGTTTCCATTTTCTTTTTATTTTTTTTGTTTCTTTTAATCCTTATTTTTCATGGACTGATTCTTTTGAGTTTATAGTCCATCGAAATGCCCTAACTTTTTCCTAAGTCAACCTTTTCAGGTTTTTTCACTTAGCGGACTCTTTTTGGAACAATTCTTTTGCTTTTGATTCAAAAATGTGATAACTTCTATTTAACTATTGTGAGCTTCATCTTTTCCTTGTTCCTCGATGTTGGATGATGTGCGCAAGGAAGTGGATGTTCTTAAACCTCTTACTGGGGTGATTGGATGAAATGATTCTCTCGTATTAAGATTGTTGTACCCCAAAATTTTCCCTCTCATTTCATCAGCATTTCTCATCACAAGACTCTTGGAACTCAAAATCAAGCTAGGGTTTGCTCTGCTCAAGACACCTCCTTGCACTGTTGACCTAAATTAGGGTTTGAGTTTGCACAGGGATATTTTGACCTACAATGCCCAAAGTGACTTTCATACTTCATGTTGGACTCACAAGTTTGTCCATACCAAGTTTTAAGCCTTGAATCAAATTTTTGCCCAGTCAATTGGACAGTTGACCTAGAAACCAGCTGTATTGGAGAAAAAGTCAACTGTGGCCAATTGATATTCAAATCTCATGAATTTTGACCCACATCAACATTATGAACTCATATGAACCATTTGATCAAGTTTGGATCACAATTCCACAAGAAATTTCATCATATCACCAAAAGGGCAAAATGGTCATTTTTAGGGTTTTGACTGCACAAAGGCAATTTTTGACTGTTTGACCTAACCAATGGCAAATCAAGCTCAACCATGGACACAAGGACTCAATGAAATTATCTTGACCCATTCAACAAGTTCAAAAGATCTCAAATGCATAGGATTGACCGATGAATTTTTCAGTCAACTGGTCAAAATTTGACTGTACACTGAAAAGTCAAACTTTGAATTTTTGGTCAAAATCAAGTGCCAAGAGTCTTTTTTTCATCAAGACATGTCAAATTATGAAACTTGTTCATCAAGAAACCCAAAATTGCAAATTAGGGTTTAAAATGGAAAAATTTCATAACTTAGAAATTTTCTAAGTTATAAAATTTTCTTATTTTTTCCTAACTTTGCCCCACATTTTCACCAAGATGCAAATGGATTCAATCAAAACTTACAACATGAAAGCTGTATTCCATCACAAAGTCTACAACTTTTATTCACAAAGTTTTCTCAAAAGAAGCTTGGATCTCAAGTTATGATTATTAGAACAAGGGTACCTAAAACTTTTAACTTAGAAAATTTTTTCCCTAGTTTAGGCAGGATTTTGACCCATCTTCTTGGACATTTTTCACATAGTTACACTTGGATTCTTTGTAGGTGTTTAGGTATTGGCTTGCATTTTTGGTAAATCCCAAGTGTATGTGTGAATGTCATGACTGATGTCATAACATTCTAGTTCAGTTTGTACTGACTCATTAGGTACCTTTGCAGAAAAATATTGTAATTCAAATACTGATGTTTATAAGTGTGTATCTGAGCATTTTTGCAAAATGATCACATTTTGCTAAATCAGTAGACAGGTTTTCTCAGATGTCATAACAGATGTTATGACATCCTGTTCTGAACTAACAGGATTGCAGGATTGGATAAGTCTGAGTTTTTTCAGGAAATAACTCAGTCCTTTCTGAACAGAATCCTGCGTTTTCTGAGGGGTAACCTAGCTCAACCCTAACCTGGTTAATAAAGTCCTGTGACCTGATCTTTAGGTCAAAACGGAATTAACCCTAGGTTTTTGGAAACCCTAACTGAAGTTGCAGCTGCTATATATTCAACAGAGCTGTTGTTTTTCAAGGATGGCTTTTATTGATTAGAAGATCATTTGTAATCTGTATAGATTTGTTTATTGTACTCCAAGCAATTATCATTGTGATAAGTGCCTTGGAATAGGTTTCAAATTGTAAGGGTTGTGTAGCACTCTAAGCTTTGAAGCAAGAGTGTTTGAATGTTCCTTGACTAAAGCTGTGAAGCAGAGTCAAGTTAGTTGTGTACATCACTCAAAGCTGTGAAGCAAGAGTGATTGTGTTGCTTGATTAAAAAGCTGTGAAGCTTAATCAAGTGTTTGTCTTTGAAGAGTGTCTTCATCAATTCTTAAGTCAAATTGGTTTATGTATCACTGCTGTGATTGAGGGGGAGTGAGTAGGAACTCAGGTTTAAGTTGTACTTAGATTGGAATTGCATTGGGTAGGTCTTAAGTGAAGGAGATAAACTGGTTGGTTTATTCCTGAATTAAAATCTCTTATAGTGGATTTCCTCCCTGGCTTGGTAGCCCCCAGAGTAGGTGTTGTTGCACACTAAACTGGGTAAACAATTGATTGTGTTCTTTATTGCTTTTGTATTTACTGTCATATAGTAAGTCAGATATGGTGTCATAACATTGAACGTGACATTGAGTATCTGCAGCCAGAATTTCAATTGGCATCAGAGCAGGTACCCTGCCTGTACTACTGGGTGAGATCTAGGGATATCACTTTCTGGCACTATGGACAAAGAAGGAGTTTTTGGAAATAGACCACCCATTCTGGACGGAACCAATTATGACTACTGGAAACCTCGTATGATTGCCTTCCTAAAATCTCTGGACAAAAAGGCTTGGAGAGCTGCTGACAAAGGATGGATTCATCCCACCATAACTGAGAGAGATGGGACAATCAGTCTGAAGCCTGAGGAAGATTGGAGTAAAGAAGAAGATGAGTTAGCTCTGGGAAATTCAAAATCTTTAAATGCCTTGTTCAATGGAATTGATAGAAACATTTTCAGACTAGTACATTAATATGAACTGGCCAAGGAAGTTTGGGACACTCTCAAAACTACTCATGAGGGCACTTCCAAAGTAAAAATGTCAAGGCTTCAGATGTTGACTACCAAATTTGAGAATCTAAAAATGATGGAAGATGAAACCATTCATGAGTTTCACATGAACATCTTGGAGATTGCCAACACCTCAGGAGCACTGGGAGAAAAAATGTCAGAAGAAAAACTGGTGAGGAAGATTCTCAGATCCTTTCCTAAAAGATTTGCAATGAAGGTAACTGCCATAGAGGAAGCCCAGGACATTAGCAAGTTGAAAGTGGATGAACTTATTGGGTCTCTTCAGACTTTTGAGATGGGAATCACTGAGAATGGTGACAAGAAGAACAAAATCATAGCACTTGTATCCAACACTGATGTTGAATACAAAGAGGATGAAGAAGAAAACATATCAGAAGCTATTGCCATGCTTGGAAGACAGTTCAACAGGCTCATCAAAAGAATGGACCCAAAGTCAAGGTCTAATGTTCATAACATTCCCTCTGACATTGACAGTTTGAGCAGAAGACCAAGGTCAGAAGATAAGGGAAACCAAGGCAGAGGTATTCAATGCCATGGATGTGAAGGATTTGGACATATTCGAGCTGAATGTCCTACCTTTCTTAAGAAACAAAAGAAAGGAATGACTGTTACTTGGTCTGACTATGATTCAGAAAGTAATTCTGAAGAAGAATCTGCCAAACTAGTTACTTCCCTAACTAGTGTTTGTACTTCTGAAAGTGACACTAGTGATGAAGAAGTGACATTTGAAGAACTGGCTGATACCTACAAGAAATTGTGTATCAGAAGTGCTGAAGTCTGTGTGCAGAATGAGAAACAATCAAAACTCATTATAAAGCTGGAGGCTGAAAAAAGGGCAAATCTTGAAACTATAAGTCATCTAGAAGGAGAAGTTCAATTGCTGAACTCACAACTGAATCAAATGACCAAATCTGTCAAGATGTTGAACAATGGAACAGACAAATTGGAAGAGATCCTTCAGGGTGGACAAAATGTGGGAAATAAATCTGGACTAGGATTTATGGAAGCAAAGAAATCTGGTACTGGTAAGCAAATGTCAAAACGGATGTCTCAACACAACTCTCAACATCAGGAACAGAGACATATGAAGAAAAGGTACCAAAGATGGAAATGTCATCATTGTGGGAGATATGGTCACATAAAGCCCTTCTGCTTCAGATTACATGGATACCCTAATCAGAACTCAGGTATCAAACCTAAGTCTAAAGAGGTACCACATGCTCCTCAATGGAAGAAAAAGGCTACTGCACTGATAGCTCACACTTCCCTGAGGGTCTCTGCAAAGGAAGATTGGTACTTTGACAGTGGATGTTCCAGACACATGACTGGATTAAAAAATCTCCTCAATAATGTTATGCCTCACACCACCAGTTTTGTGACCTTTGGAGATAGTGCTAAAGGTGAAGTCAAAGGAGTTGGCAATTTGGACTGCCCTGGAGTTCCAAGTCTGAATAAAGTACTGCTGGTAAAAGGGTTGACTGCTAATCTCATTAGTATTAGTCAATTATGTGATCTAGGATTCAAGGTCAACTTCTCAAGATCTGAATGTCTAGTAATTAATGAAAAACTAGAAGTTGTAATGAGAGGAATCAAATCCAAAGATAACTGTTACGTGTGGCAGCCTGAGAACACTGTTATCTCCACTGTGTGTCAAATCATCAAAGAAGAAAAAGAGATGAAACTGTGGCAGCATAAGCTTGGTCTCCTTCATCTAAGAAGAATGAAAAGAGCTATTTCTATGGAAGCTGTCAGAAGAACTCCAAAACTACAGGTTGATAATATCTGTGATGTGGCAAATAAACTTGAAGAAGAATGTGTTCTTGACAAGGATGTTGGAAATAACAAGTCAAATAAATTCTGTTCTCAAAACATCTGGTCAAAACAGATGCTCCCTGAGTACAATGTTACACAAGATGTTGTGACATTGTGTTGTGACAATCTGAAAACAATCAACATTTCCTTGAATCCTATTGACTTTGAAGAGAAGAAGTCATTTAAACTGGAACATAGTTTCTCTAAGCTTCAGCTGACTGATTCTTCTACCAAGGCTCTTGTTGGAAATAAACTTGAAAATTTGAGGGGCAGGTTGGGTATTCACCAACATGAGAAATTATAGCAATTAATTTTGCTTAAAACAAGGGTTGAAGGGATTAATTTTATTAAGTCTATATTTAGTGGGTTAATCATATTCTTTCACAATTCCTACAATTTTTTTAAGAAGTTGAATAGACACTCCCTTGCTTCCTTCCTCTCTCGTCTCCTCATCAAAACCCAGTCTCTCAATCAGACATTTCTCCTCAGTTGCTGTTGGTCCTCTAAAACTGTTAACATGTCTCAAACACCATCATCATCCAATACGACCATTTCAACCTCTTCCTCTGATCAAGATTCTGGGACAATCTCTTCTTGTCTGGACTCTGATGTTCTGGAGATCTCCTCTCATAGAAAAGTGGGAACTAACCCCACCAAGGTCAAAGAGTTGAGAACAAGACATGCAGGAAAACCCCAAGCTTCTGCCTCTGGTAATCCATCTCATCCTTCTTCTTCAGTTCCCCCTGAAATTGCAAATAAGGAAGGGACAGCCTATGTTAATCTAGCAATAGCAAAAATTGTTTCGAGAATTCTGAACGAGAACCACTCAGTTCCTGGCATTTCTGTTCCTCTGAACCAAGAAAGCTCAAATGCTGAAACAAATCCAGATGTCTCTAAGAATGTTGAGACATCAAACAAAGAGAAGAATGTTGACATTGCTCACAAGAAAAGAAAGAAGCCTGAATCCTCTGAGTCTGATGACAGTGCTTGAAGGTTGATTGCTGTTTGGTGGTGTTGCTGGTTGGTTGTTGATATCTGGTGGAGTTTGGAAGTGTATTCTGTTGTTTTCTGCTGCTGATCTTATTATTTTGTTTTGGATAACTGTATAAGTTTCTGAACATGTATCTTTGGCCCATTTGTGGCTAAAGAGGGGGAGCATATTTTGGTACTTGACATTCTATTTTTCTGCTGTCACTTATTTCTGCTGCTATCTATCTCTGATTGTTTAGGGTCTTTAGCCAAAAATCTGCCAAAGGGGGAGTTTGTAGGTGTTTAGGTATTGGCTTGCATTTTTGGTAAATCCCAAGTGTATGTGTGAATGTCATGACTGATGTCATAACATTCTAGTTCAGTTTGTACTGACTCATTAGGTACCTTTGCAGAAAAATATTGTAATTCAAATACTGATGTTTATAAGTGTGTATCTGAGCATTTTTGCAAAATGATCACATTTTGCTAAATCAGTAGACAGGTTTTCTCAGATGTCATAACAGATGTTATGACATCCTGTTCTGAACTAACAGGATTGCAGGATTGGATAAGTCTGAGTTTTTTCAGGAAATAACTCAGTCCTTTCTGAACAGAATCCTGCGTTTTCTGAGGGGTAACCTAGCTCAACCCTAACCTGGTTAATAAAGTCTTGTGACCTGATCTTTAGGTCAAAACGGAATTAACCCTAGGTTTTTGGAAACCCTAACTGAAGTTGCAGCTGCTATATATTCAACAGAGCTGCTGTTTTTCAAGGATGGCTTTTATTGATTAGAAGATCATTTGTAATCTGTATAGATTTGTTTATTGTACTCCAAGCAATTATCATTATGATAAGTGCCTTGGAATAGGTTTCAAATTGTAAGGGTTGTGTAGCACTCTAAGCTTTGAAGCAAGAGTGTTTGAATGTTCCTTGACTAAAGCTGTGAAGCAGAGTCAAGTTAGTTGTGTACATCACTCAAAGCTGTGAAGCAAGAGTGATTGTGTTGCTTGATTAAAAAGCTGTGAAGCTTAATCAAGTGTTTGTCTTTGAAGAGTGTCTTCATCAATTCTTAAGTCAAATTGGTTTATGTATCACTGCTGTGATTGAGGGGGAGTGAGTAGGAACTCAGGTTTAAGTTGTACTTAGATTGGAATTGCATTGGGTAGGTCTTAAGTGAAGGAGATAAACTGGTTGGTTTATTCCTGAATTAAAATCTCTTATAGTGGATTTCCTCCCTGGCTTGGTAGCCCCCAGAGTAGGTGTTGTTGCACACTGAACTGGGTAAACAATTGACTGTGTTCTTTATTGCTTTTGTATTTACTGTCATATAGTAAGTCAGATACGGTGTCATAACATTGAACGTGACATTGAGTATCTGCAGCCAGAATTTCATTCTTAATTTGCATTTCAAATATGGATTATAGTACATGTTGCAAGCTTTCCAAATTGTCCAAGAACTCCTCAAACACCTTTATGGTTAGGGAGAATCAAATGCTTGAAGTTGGCAAAAACTCAGTTTGTAACCATGGCCAATACATGTTCATACCAAGTTACAAATCTGACCAAACTAGCTTAGTACATAATTAAAGGTCTCTAAACCCTTCAACACTCAAAAATTGAATGCAAATACATTGGTTAGAGGAATTGTTCTGATCAAGGGAGCATTGTACATTGAATAATTCCATTTTGGGCATAAAGATCACATTCCATTTTCATAAAGTATAACTTTTGCAAAGTTGTCTTTCTTGAGCTTTGAACTTCTCTCTTTGCAGCAAACAAGTTCCACAAACTTAGGCAAAGGTACAAGAAGTTGGTGCATGCTTGGAGATAGCCTGTACAGGCCTATCTCATTTCACTTCAAACTTTTCTTTCAAAACAAGTCAAATGGCCAAAAGCTCAGAACACACTCATCTGATATATTGAACTCAAGCAAAGTTTTCAAAAAAGTTACACACATCCTTGCAAGCCAGAAGCACGAGCATTTGACCTCTCAAACCTCATCATACTCAAAAACCACATTTTCTTGCAAAACAGGGCCAGTTCTGCAAATCACAAGCCACAATCAAATCCCCTCGTGCGTTTTGTCCAAAATCACTTCAAACACATTCTAAACAATATACCTAAGTTGTCCAGACCATTCATAAGTTGCTGTAACTCCATTTACACACATCACCATTTTTGTTTGGAAGCTTTGCAGGTTGAGTTTTGTAGCACGATTCAGGCCACTTCAAAACAATCTAAGCATCGGGAAAGGTTCAGGGGACATCAAGCAAGCTCAAAAGAACCTCAGGCCCCATTGAAAGTTGCTGCATTGTCCAGCTCAAACTCAACTGAAACAGGTATTTCATGAACTTCTATCTCTCTATTTAGGAATATTTAGACTTAGGTTTGTGAATGAAAGATGTTGTATTCATTGCCCTAAAACCATACATGTGCTTAGTTTTCATTTATATTAATCGTGCTAGGAGAATTTCATCGATGAACTTTATGAAAAAACTAGGTTAGAAATTAGGGTCAGAGAAATTCTCTCTGGTCTTTGAGAGTTAACTTAAGTTTTTTATATGGTTAGATTCGTTGTTTGATGCTCTACAAGTTTCATGTTTTGAGTTTTATCAAAAAAGCACTGAAATAGGAGATACAGGTTTGAATTAAGCCATGCGCGCGTTTCTGTTGGACAGAGGAAGAAGATGAAGTAGCTGGGCTGGGCCTGGCTACTTCCTGCTTTTGACATCCCTATTTTCAATTTCACACCCCCCTGGCCCATTTCTTTGTATATTTATTATTTTGCATTTTTATTTCATTTCTGACTTTATTATTTTATTTCCAAACATGAAAAATGCCTAAAAAATATTTTCATAAATTTTTATATTTATTTGGTATTTATTTTAATTATTTCTAACATTAAAATGTTTAAATACTTTATTTTATTTTGTTTAAACTTAAAAATAATGTAAAAAATACTTTTATTTTCATTTATTATTTTTATTCACATTTGAAAATATTTTCTTGAAATATATACATTTTTGTAAATAATTTATTTTTATTTTTACACACTTTATATATATATATATATATATATATATATATATATATATATATATATATATATATATATATATATATATATATATATATATATATATATATATATATATATATATATATATATATATATATATATATATATATATATATATATATATATATATATATATATATATATATATATATATATATATATATATATATATATATATATATATATATATATATATATATATATATATATATATATATATATATATATATATATATATATATACTATGTTTTATTAAATAATTAGAATAAAAAACCCAAAAATATTACATTTTTATTTTTTATACTAAAAAATACATTTTTTGAATATATTTCATTTTTATACATATTAATATTTTTGTACATAAAAAAATATATTATATTCATTTTCTTAAGGAATTAGGGTTTTTGCCCTAAAAACAATTAAAATTAATTTTTTATTTATTTCTTTACATACCTTTTACATTAAAAATACTTTATGCATACATGAACAAACAAAAAAACTTTTTTTTGCATAATACATTTTATCTAATATTTATTTATTGTATTTTATTTAAATATTATGCCTTGCAAATTCAATTTGGTTGTAATAATTTAGGATTTAATTTCTTGCAAAATAATCCCCTATTCAAATTTGTACCCCCCTCCCTATATCATGTTGTAATAGCTTAGATTTAAATTCTCGCACCTTTAAGCTTTCAATTATGCCATGATTAGAGAATTAGGGTTTGTATGCAAAATCAAAACTAACAAATAGCTTGACCTAATCAAAGACAAAAATGCATGAAAATCAAACACAATGCACACTTGCACCCCTAGGGTTTCAATCCACTTGTTGCCTTCAAAAATGGGCCATGGTATGCATTACAAGTACTTTGGCAAAACAAAAACAAAACAAAAGATCATAGTCCCTCGATGACGCTATCTAAGTTGCCTAAACAAAAATGATCAAGTCCCTCAAGAAAATTGCCAAAAATACTTGACACTATTGCTATCATGGTCTATATGATGACCCGCGCCTGTCCCATTTAACATCCTAACACAAGGTTGTTCACCACATACAATGGTGAAGCAACATTGTTAAAAGGGTTAAAAACATAAGAAAGATTTTGAGTAAAATAGGGTAGATAGCTCTTAGTTACTTGATCAAAAACTTGC
The DNA here is from genome assembly GCA_948472305.1 of Vicia faba. Taxonomy (NCBI): domain Eukaryota; kingdom Viridiplantae; phylum Streptophyta; class Magnoliopsida; order Fabales; family Fabaceae; genus Vicia; species Vicia faba. The sequence continues at coordinate 578,843,013 of OX451735.1, forward strand.
AAAAATATCCTTGCTCTTTTCAAAACACACTTCACCACATAATTTCAAAACCCTACTTTCAAACATTGAAAACTTTCAAAAGACAAAAACACCTTTGTATACATTCAAACAAGAATCATTACAAAGGTTGCCACCACGATGGCCTCTTTTCAAAACATCTTTCAAAATCACACACAAAGCACCATTTCAAACAATTGAAGAGCACCATTTCAAACAATTGAAAAGCAAAGCAAGTGATCTAAACAAGTAACTAAGAGCCCATGGATAACCATGGATAGAAAGGGTGCTAATACCTTCCATTTTTATAATCTACTCCCCGAACCCAAGAAAACATCTCAAAGGTCTTTCCTGTGCTTTTTGACCTTTCCTTAGGATAAAATAAAAAGTCGATGGCGACTCTTGCTAAACCGAAACATTTGCAAACACAAACGCAAAATCCCAAGTCAGTTCTCCCACCGTATCACAGAACTGGAGACTCTGTTGGGGAAAACTTTAAAAGTGGAGTAACCTTAGGGATTAGATCACCCTTTGCATGATTATATTTGTTTTCTTTGATTGTTTTACATTTGGTTCTCTTGTTTGGGCTTGAAATCCTCCACCCGGATTTGGGAAACATTCATAGGTAAATAGAAATACATTGTGGAAACTGTGCGGGGTATACCGACATGGTTGAAGCAATAGCTATATTAGTGCGACATATTTGTGAGTACCGGTAGCCTTTGAGTCAATCAAAGAGAATACGGGGCCGCTGAGTGATGTCATAAAGCACTAATGAACTCATAGAACCTTACTTGACCATCTTGGCCTTTTATTAGGGGTAGTGAGATGACCGGCTTTGGTGCAGTCCGAAGTTGGTAGATACTCGATACTACACTCATTGAGGGTTGTTTTCTTGGAATATTTTGGTCGCTAGTTAAGTGGCTAAACCAAAACAATGAACATAGAAAACAATCCAGTGATATTGATCTCCTTAGAACCCGGTTACTATTTATAGGACAGGTTTGAACCAACTAAACTCAAGAGGGTATTTACCTATGAAACCTCATGCAAGCCTGAAACTAGGGTTTTGTGTGACTTGCTTGTACATGTGTTTGTGCATACATCATAAACATTGTAAAGCATCATATGCATCCACTAACCATTTCAAGGGTTTGGATCTTCATCTTTGTTCTTATTTTGTAGGTCATGGAATATCTTCGCAGGAAAACAATCCAAGTCAACCTTGTGAGAATCCCTCCTCAACTCAAGGAGCTTACATCCAGGATTCCAGAGAATTCTCTCTTCAGTGAAAGACATGGTAGGCTTCTCAACTTGGTCAACTCCAACATTGAAGAAGACATGGTGAAAGTTCTCTTCCAGTTCTTTGACCCCCTACACCACTGTTTCACATTCCCTGATTACCAACTAGTACCCACTTTGGAGGAATTTTCTCAACTCCTGAGAATTCCTATTCTTCATCAACTACCCTACAACGGTATAGAAAAAGAACCAAAGCCTGAAGATGTTGCTCAAGCATTACACTTGCAACCATCTGATATCAAGGGTCATTGGGAAACCAGAAGTGGTGTCAAGGGTTTCTTGGCAAAGTTTCTGTTTGAGAAGGCACAAGACTGCTGGAATTCTCTTGATCTACAAGCCTTTGAAGAGATTGTGGCACTCCTTATCTATGGGTTGGTCCTGTTTCCAAACCCTGATCAACTTATAGATGTGAATGCTGTCAAGATTTTCATATCTCGGAATCCTGTACCTACATTGCTTGGGGACATCCTACACTCATTTTACACACGAACAATGAGGAAAAGAGGTGTTCTCATGTGCTGTACTCCTCTCCTAGCAAGGTGGTTTATTTCTCACCTTCCCTAATCAGTTTTAAAGAATGAGCAGGGTTTAAGGTGGTCACAACGGCTGATGACCCTCACACATTCTGATGTACATTGGTGTTCTCGGTCCAGAGAAAATGTCATCATCATTGATCGTTGTGGGGAATTCCCTAATGTCCCACTACTTGGAATTAGGGGAGGCATTACCTACAACCCCTATTTAGCTCTAAGACAGTTTGGATATGCTCGGAGGGATGGCCCTCATGACATGCTGATTCTTGACCTAGTTTTTGACTTCGACAACGATGCGCAAGGACTTTGACAAAGGTTCATCAGAGCTTGGAGGATGCCCAACAAAGTGGATAGTAAGACACTGGGGCACAAGAATTCCATCCCCCTTGAGCCTTACCTCAAGTGGGTACGAACCCGCGCCCAGAATCTTATGATATCATATCCTCACATTCTCCCCTTGATCAAAGAGCCTGTTATGGAAGGAGAGGTTCCATACACCCTCCTACATCCTGACATGCCAACACCATGGGAAGAAATGCAAAAGAGTTGGATCCAACTCTAGGAAGAACATAATACTTTTGAAGCCAGCTTCTATGCCAGTGAGAAGAAGGTTTTGGAGCTTACCCGCCGACTGCATGAGGAGGAAACTCTCAACACTTACATCACATCAAAGAGGATGTGCAATGTCTTTTTACATTAAGAATTTTGTAATATTTTGCCCATAGGGCACTTATGTACTAACAATTTCTTCTTAATATGACGTGTGTTCCTTTTTGTTTGCAACAAATTTGAACTTATGAATCCTTGAATGCATTACATGAATAACATACCATTCATCATATGCATAAACAGGTCTTCACACCAGGTTTCCTTATCTTTCTGCTGTTTATTTCAGCAAGATGGATTTGGAGCAGACGGTTAAGGATCTGCAAGCACGAAATTCTCAATTCCAGCAACTCCTCGTGACCTTAGCAAAGGGTCAAGAGGACCTTAAAGCACTGTTGGAGAAAAATAAAGAGAAAAAGAAGAAAAGGCCCGGAGTAGCCACTTTTGGAAGAAGGTTTAGAAGCAATGCTAGAAAAGTTCTCGAGTTCCCCTCAACGTCTGATGAAGGGGCTGGTAAAGGAAAAGGAGACGCAGTACCTTCTGAATCTGAAGTTGAAGAGGAAGAAGAGGAAGAAGACGAAGACTACTCCAAACAGCAATATCCCCCGGCGGATGATAAATATAAGAATCTTGAGGATAGATTGGCAGCCATGGAGTTGTAAAGAGTACCTGGTTTAGATTTTGAAGAACTAGGGTTGGTCACTGGGATCATCATTCCTCCCAAGTTCAAAGTACCAACATTTGCTAAGTATGACGGTCTGTCCTGCCCAAAGATGCATCTGAGATCCTATGTCAGAAAGATCCAACCCCACTCATCTGATAAAGACCTATGGGTACACTTTTTCCAAGACAGTTTGTCAGGCACACAATTAGACTGGTTCTATCAACTTGAGAGGTTTGAGGTTCATAACTGGGAAGACTTAGCTGCTGCTTTTTACCGTCAATACCAATACAATGTTGATTTGGCGCCCACTCGTACTCAGCTATAAAGTATGGGGATGGCTTCCAATGAAGGATTTAAAGAGTATGCCCAGAAGTGGCGTGATCTGGCTGGAAGGGTGCAGCCACCATTATCGGATATGGAGCTAGTTGACATGTTTTTAGGGACCCTCTGGCCCTTTCTTCAATCATTTAATTGGGAGTTCTTCCACAAGATTCACCGAACTAATTTTGACCGGAGAAAGAGTCGAGGCCGATATTAAAAGTGGTAAGATTCAGAAAGATACCTCCGCGTCCACTGCTGTTAAGAAAACCTTCCCAGCTAAGAAGGAAGCCTCTGCTGTTTATTCTCAGAAAAGTCAAGGAAGAACCGAGCGCCGGCCAACTGTAGGGGTTGTGATGATTAGAAACTCTTCAAATGATCAACCTCGCGGCAATCAACCAAGACCTAATCAACAACGGGTAGAAAGGCCACAACGGTAGTTCACCCAAATCAACATGACGCCAGCTCAAGTACTCCCTCATTTGTTAAAGCTGAATCTTACCAGTTTGAAGGAAGCGCCAAAGAACCCTAATACCTCCTCTCCATACTACCACTCCAATGCCAAGTGTGCTTACCACTCTGACAGTGCAGGGTATGATACCAATAATTGTTGGGCGCTTAAGAACAAAATCCAAGACCTGATTGACGCCAAGGAAGTAGAATTTGATGCTCCTGAGAAGCCAAATGTGATTTATGCTCCGATGCCCAAGAACGGTCATAATGTTCATGCTGTTATGGAAGACCTTCATGTTACCGATGTTGCTTACCTTTTGACTCCGTTACTAGTGATTAAAGAGAATTTGATGAGAGCCGGGATATTCCCAGGCTGTGGAAAAGACTGCTACTTTTGTTTAAACATACGAGTTGATTGCCCAATGTTGAAATCAGGTATCCAACGCCTGATGGATACCCAAGAGATACTCATCCAAAAGACCCCTGTTGATACCTTCACTCCTGTTACTCCAGCTACTTTTTCTACTTCAACCAATGATATTGCAATAATAACCATTTCCGACAATCTTCCCGAGGCTTGCAAAAGGCCTGTCAAGATTACACCTGATCCTGAGTTTGTACCATTAAAAATCACCATGCCGGGGCTTGTCCCGTATCAATCTAACAAAACGATACCATGGAACTACGGAGGAGAAATCTTCTATCATGGTATCAAACAGATTGAAGTAGTCCAAGAGAATTCTGAAGAGGAAACCCCTCATATAGGGAACATTACAGGAACAAGCAAGATAACCCGCAGCGGCCGGAGTTTTTCTCCGGAGATTGCTCCCCCCCGAGCAGTTTTCGGACCCTCGAAAGCTTATGTACCTGTTAGGCCATATGTGCAAGACCCGATAATTGAAGAATTGGATACTCTTAAAGTAAGACTGTTTGTTGATAATACCGATAAGGGTAAGGGGATACTAGAAGCGCCTGTCAGGACGAAGGCTCGTACTGTGGTTATCCCCGAAACCACCCAGAAAGAAATGGAGGAAATCTTGGAAATAATTAAAAGGAGCGATTTCGACGTCGTGGAACAGCTAGGGCAGGCCCCTTCTAAAATATCCATGTTGGCTCTTCTACTCTGCTCTGAGGCCCATGCTAAGGCCTTAATAAAATTTTTAAAGACGACACATGTGCCCCAAGAAACTTCGGCTGACCAGTTTCAGGAGTGTGTGGCCAGTCTTACTGCTGATAATGGTCTTGGCTTTTCCGATGCTGATTTGAGTCCCAAGGAAAGGAAACACAACGACGCACTACATGTCTCAGTTGAATGCAGGGGAACCACCCTCACCCATGTCTTAGTTGATACTGGTTCTTCCTTGAATGTGCTGCCGAAGAAAGCATTAGACCATTTGGACTGCGAAGGATTGACCCTCAAACCCAGTAACATCGTTGTTAGGGCCTTTAATGGGTCCAAAAGAATGGTTCACGAAGAGGTTGACATTCCTATCAAAGTAGGAACAGAAGTTTTCAACTCCACCTTTTATGTGATGGACATCCGTCCTTCGTATTCGTGTTTGTTGGGAAGACCGTGGATCCATTATGCTGGGGCAGTTACCTCCTCTTTGCACCAAATGCCGAAATATCCTATTAAGGGTAAGATTATAATGGTGCACGGTGAGGAAGAGTACATGATAAGTCACCTCAACTCCTTCCGCTATGTGGAGTTGGATGGCGAGTTCATCGAAACGCCTTTCCAACATTTTGAGGAAGTTTCTCCTGAGGTCGCAGTTGCGAAAACAATGGTTGAGGTGCCTATCATTCCCAAGCATGTATCTAGAATGGCATCTCTCAAGGACGCAGAGGTTGTAGTCAAAGAAGGAAAGAGCACAGTGTGGGGACAACTGCCTGATTTTCCCCATAAGACGGACAAGTTTGGATTAGGGTTTACTGCTGCAGGACAAAAGGCTATGCGTCGCTCCAAGGCTGGAGGACCACCCGTCAAAATCACCTACCATGGAATTAATGTTGTAGAAGATGAAGATGAAGAGAACAACTTTGAAGATTGGATCTTTCCAACCGTCGAAGGGGGTTTAAGAAACTGGGAAGCAAAGGATTTTATTCCCATCACCTTCATCAACCAGTAAATTTATCTTTGAACAATTTCCCATTTTGGTATGTAATAACTAAACAATTCGTACACTATTTTCACCTCATGCCTTTCCCGAGGCATGTAGGTCCATTTGTAAGGGCTTGATTTTCTTCATTATCATATGCCATGTTTTAATGAATCATTGGACGTTTTCATAATCTGTTGTGTTCATTTTCTTTCTTTTTGCACCTTGTTTTGTTTAAGGATGGCTATCCCTTACACACACCCACACTCACAAATGCAGGTACCCATCCACTCCGGATTCCATGGGTGACTATTCTTCTTTAGCCTTCGATAACTATGAAGATTTGGTCAATCATGCTGAGTACGAAGTTGACGAAGACTGTGAAGTGCCGGGAGAGTTAGCCAGACTTTTGCAACAAGAAGAGATGGCTATTCTGCCTCATGAGGAGTTGCTAGAAACCATCAACTTGGGGACAAAGGAAGACAAGAAAGAGGTAAAAGTGGGTGCCAACCTGGAACCAAGTGTCAAAGAGCGCTTAGTGTAGTTGTTTAACGAATATGTTGAGATCTTTTCCTGGTCCTATAAAGACATGCCAGGACTAGATACAGATATTGTGGTTCACCGTCTCCCTACAAGAGAAGATTGTCCACCGATCAAGCAAAAGGTCCGCCGAATGAGGCCCGACATGTCTGAGAAGATCAAAGCTGAGGTAATGAAGCAATTCAACGCTGGCTTTCTGGCTGTTACTTCCCATCCACAATGGGTTGCTAACATTGTGCCCGTGCCTAAAAAGGACGGCAAAGTCAGAATGTGTGTGGACTATCGGGACTTAAAAAGGGTTAGCCCTAAAGATGATTTTCCACTACCACATATCGACATCTTGGTTGACAACACAGCTCAACACAAGGTATTTTCCTTCATGGATTGATTCTCGGGATACAACCAGATCAAAATGGCCCCCGAGGACATGGAGAAAACTACTTTTGTCACGCAATGGGGTAACTTCTGCTACAAAGTGATGCCATTCGGACTGAAGAATGCAGGGGCAACCTATCAACGCGCCATGGTAGCTTTGTTTCATGATATGATACATCATGAGATCGAAGTTTACGTAGACGACATGATAGCTCGATCACAGACGGAAGAAGAACACCTTGATCATTTGCAAAAGCTGTTTTCCAGGTTGAAGGAGTATAAGCTCAGACTGAACCCAAGCAAGTGTACTTTTGGAGTTAGGTCTGGTAAAATTTTGGGATTTATCGTCAGCAACAAAGGCATTGAGGTTGATCCAGCTAAAGTGAAGGCTATACAAGAAATGCCTGCCCCCCGCACTGAAAAGGAGGTTAGAGGATTCTTGGGACGCTTAAACTATATTGCAAGGTTCATCTCTCACCTGACATCTACCTGTGAGCCAATCTTTAAGCTGTTGAAGAAAGATCAGGTAGTTGAATGGAACAATGATTGTCAAGTTGCTTTTGATAAGATCAAGGAGTATTTATTGGAACCTCCTATTCTGATGCCACCCGTCGAAGGAAGGCCATTAATCATGTATCTGACTGTGTTGGATAACTCAATGGGGTGCGTACTAGGCCAACATGATGAGTCTGGACGAAAAGAGCATGCCATTTATTACCTTAGCAAAAAGTTTACCGACTGTGAGACTCTCTACTCACTGCTCGAGAAAACTTGTTGCGCTTTGGTATGGGCTGCTCGCTGGCTAAGGCAGTATATGTTGACTCATACCACTCTGCTGATTTCCAAGATGGATCCGATCAAGTATATCTTCAAGAAGCCCACTTTATCTGGAAGAATCGCTAGATAGCAGATGATCCTGACTGAGTATGACATCCAGTATACTACCCAAAAATCTATAAAGGGGATTGTACTAGCTGACCATCTAGCTCATCAAGCCGTCGAAGATTACCAATCTATGAGATTCGACTTCCCTGGCGAGGACATCATGGAATTGGACAACATTGAATGTAACGGACCGTATGACGGACCTGAACAAGGATCCCGATGGACCCTGTACTTTGATGGTGCTTCAAATGCACTTGGCAACGGTATCGGTGCAGTACTCATTTCTCCTGAAGGTTGCCGTACACCCTTCACTACCCGACTTTGCTTCAGCTGTACCAACAACATGGTTGAATATGAAGCTTGCATCTTTAGTCTCAAGGCTGCTATAGACTTGGGAATCAAATCTTTTGTCGTATTTGGGGACTCGGCTTTGGTTATCAGTCAAGTCAAAGGAGAATGGGACACTAAACATCCTAATCTTATCCCATACAGAGAACATGTCCTGACATTGTTGCCTCATTTCGAGCAGATTACTTTCGAACACTTCCCACGAGAAGAAAATCAGTTAGCCGATGCTCTGGCTACAATGTCTTCCATGTTTAAACTCAACTGGGATAACGAGGCTCCCCAAATTACCATCGAGCGAATGGACGAGCCTGCACACTGTCACGAGATTAACACCGAAGAAGTAGTGGAACAACCCTGGTTTCATGAAATTAAAAGGTATCTCCAGACTCGAGAATATCCTGAAGGAGCTTCCGTCAATGACAAAAAGTTCTTAAGGAGATTTGCTGCCAAGTTCTTCCTAAGCAATGGCATCCTTTATAAGTGCAGTCATGATTGTGTTCTGCTTCATTGTGTGGACAAGGTTGAAGCAGATTTGATCATGACCGAAATACATAGTGGCACATTTGGCACCCACTTGAGCGGACATACGATGGCTAAGAATATTCTAAGGGCAGGCTACTACTGGTCTACTATGGAAGCTGATTGTCATCAACATTCCCGTACTTGCCACAAATGCCAAGTCTACACCGACAAGGTACATATCCCTCATGTTCCTCTCAACGTTCTGACAGCTCCCTGGCCATTCGCAATGCGGGGCATTGACATGATTGGAGAGATCAAGCCCACAATATCCAATGGACATCGCTTCATCCTGGTGGCTATTAACTACTTCACCAAGTGGGTCGAAGCAGCTTCCTATGCCTCTGTTACAAAGAATGTGGTTGCCCGCTTCATCAAGCAGAACCTTATATGCCGGTATGGTATCCCCGACAGGATCACCACATACAACGGTACAAATTTGAACAACATTATGATCACCGCTCTATGCGAACAATTCAAGATTTATCATCACAATTCATCTCCCTACCGGCCGAAGATGAACAGTGTTGTTGAAGCCGCGAACAAAAATATCAAGAAGATCATTCAAAAGATGACAGTCATCTACAAGGACTGGCACGAGATGTTACCGTTTGCTCTGCATGGATATCGTACCACGACACGTACTTCAACAGGGGCAACTCCCTTTTCTTTGGTATATGGCATGGAAGTTGTTCTACCTATGGAAGTTCAGATTCCTTCCTTGAGGATTATGAAGGATGCTGGTTTGAGTGAAGACGATTGGATTCAGACCCAGCTTAATCAACTTAACTTGATCGACAAGAAACGACTTACTGCTGTTTGTCATGGTCAGACGTACCAAAAACGGATGATCTAGGCTTTCAACAAGAAAGTCAAGCGTCAGGTATATCAAGTCGGAGATCTTGTAATCAAGCGGATCATCTTTCCGCAAAGTGATCCCAGGGGCAAGTGGACTCCTACTTACGAAGGACCATTTGTGATCAAGAACATCTTTTCTGGTGGGGCAATGATCCTGACCACCATGGACGGCGACGACTTGTTGCACCCTGCGAACGCAGACATAGTCAAAAGATACTATGCATAAAACGACCCGACAAGTTGAAAACCCGAAAGGGAGGCTTGGGCAAAAATGGGCATCCCGGTGAATCGAAAACCCGAAGGGACGGTTCAGGCAAAAATTAGGGATAAAACAAAAAAAAATCTGTACACCCGGCAAGTTGAAAACCCGAAAGGGCGACTTAGGAAAAAAGGGTTTCCCGGTGGATCAAAAACCCGAAAGGGCGGTCCAGGCAAAAAGTTAGGGAATTAAAGCGTATGACTATGTCTCGTCGATTCACTTTAAGAATAATCTATTCACCAACAAAGCTCCAAGCTACTGATCAATCCAATCATCGGCGGACAAAGTATCGAATGGACAAGATACTCAAAGTTGTGAAGGCTATATCAGAATGGGAATCCCATGGAATTGTTACACATAGCCATCTTTCTTTTGTATAAAATTTTTCAATTTTTACGACAACATTCTCTTACTAGGATGTATGTCTCCTTTGTACAAAGATACTTACAAAAGTTAATACAAAGATAGTTCAAAATGCAGAAATTTGCTTGCCTTTCTTTCTTTTTTTTACACTTATGTTTTTATTTGAAAACGTCCAAAGTTTTGTTAAATAGGCATATGCATTTGAATATAATCACTGCTTACAAATAAAACGAAATTGAGAAAAGGATAATTACTGATAGGTTGAAGGTGTAGGAAGATATCTTTGTGCCATTCCAGAAGAAATCCCCTGCAATACATTGTTCAGATCCTTAACAAAACCAAAGTCTCAAAGTATGTGTCCCCAGCGGAGTTAAACTTCAAGATCCCCAGCGGAGCCTAAAAACCCTGAAATACCAATCCCCAGCGGAGCTAGAATATTCTAAACTTTCTTCCCTAGCGAAGTCAAATTTCCAACTATCAACCCCTGGTGGGAACTGTTCAAATTCCCCCAATTTCCCCAGCAGGTTATCTTAAAAGTATGAAAACCAAGCAGATAATAGTTAACTTCTTGGCTTATCCCCAACTAGGATGATTCCCCAGTAGTTTGGCGTACAACCCAAGCTCCTGATTTCACCGGCCGAGTAAACATTCTCCCCACAGAGTTATCTCCCAGCAAGATCGAAGATTATCGGTCTCATTTCTCCAAGAAGAAGCCTCCCAGGTTTTAATTCCCCAATAGAGATTTTCAGAGTTTTCCCTATTTCCCAGGAAGGTCATGAAGCATTCTCATTTCCTGCAGAAGTTTTCAAAGGCCCAGGTAATCCCCACAAATCGCCAAGGATTTTCAATCTCCGACAGTGGTCCCAGGATTTCTCCTTCTCAAACAATCAGAGATCTTTAATCCCCAAGCAGTCAGCAAGGATTTCTCATCTTCAACAATCAAAGATTCTTTTGAATCCTCAGCATTGGTCAAGGATTTACTTTCCCCGACAACAGTCAAAGATTTCATTATCTCCAGTTATCAAGGATTTATTTTCCTCAGCAAGACAGCCACTCAGCTTACATGCACATCCATTACATTCATATATCATTCATGGATGAAACACATTTCATTGCATCATATATATCATACAACATAACTTTGTGTTTTAGCTAACATTTTACCCTTTTCAGGATAAGATTAAAAGGCTATCATTAACAATTATTCAGATACAATATGGATACACCCCAGACACGGCGGTCATTCTATTACTCATTTAGAACTTCAAGTCAAAATACAGTATGGATACACCCCAGACACGGAGGTCATTCTACTACTCATTCAGACTTCAGCAATCCGATACAGACTAGATACGCTACAGACACGGCAACCATTCTATCTCTCATTCAGTTTCAACTATCAACTACAAGTTCAGATACGCTCCAGACACAGATTCCATTCTGGCCCTTACACTAGAAGTTTGATTCTCCCCAGTGCAGTCACCACGAAAGTCATTCTGTCACTTATTCAGATCTCAGTTACAGTCTCAGATACACTCCAGACACGGAAGTCATTCTGCTACTCATACAGATCTCAACTTCAGATACAATACAGGTATACTCCAAACACGGCAGTCATTCTGATATTCATTCAAAGTTCAAATACAGCTACAACTCAGATATGCTCCAGACACGTACTCCATTCTTTTTCTCATACAGACTCAGTCTCCAGATACAGTTCAAATGCATTCCAGACACGGATACCATTTTGATGCTCATTCTTCTAACCTACAACATTGTAATTCAACAAACATTCTTGGATGGCATATTTAATCCCATCTCCAGCAAGATTCTACCATCTCCAAATGGCATCTTTAAGCCCATTTCCTCAGCTATATTTTGACGAGTGCAAATTTACGGGCATTCTAGTGTCCAATCCTCTTTTACCTTCGAGTCGCGAAAGGCAAACTTGCCAATCTAACTCTTCAGGTTCAAGAAGATTGAACATGGGAAACTGTTGTACCCCAAAATTTTCCCTCTCATTTCATCAGCATTTCTCATCACAAGACTCTTGGAACTCAAAATCAAGCTAGGGTTTGCTCTGCTCAAGACACCTCCTTGCACTGTTGACCTAAATTAGGGTTTGAGTTTGCACAGGGATATTTTGACATACAATGCCAAAATTGACTTTCATACTTCATGTTGGACTCACAAGTTTGTCCATACCAAGTTTTAAGCCTTGAATCAAATTTTTGCCCAGTCAATTGGACAGTTGACCTATAAATCAGCTATATTGGGGAAAAAGTCAACTGTGGCCAATTGACAGTCAAATATCATGAATTTTGACCCACATCAACATTATGAACTCATATGAACCATTTGGTCAAGTTTGGATCATAATTCCACAAGAAATTTAATCAGATCACCAAAAGGGCAAAATGGTCATTTTTAGGGTTTTGACTGCATAAAGGCAATTTTTGATTGTTTGACCTAACCAATGGAAAATCAAGCTTAACCATGGACACAAGGACTCAATGAAATTGTATTAACCCATTCAACAAGTTCAAAAGATCTCAAATGCATAGGATTGACAGATGAATTTTTCAGTCAACTGATCAAAATTTGATTGTACACTGAAAAGTCAAACTTTGACTTTTTGGTCAAAATCAAGTGCCAAGAGTCATTTTTCATCAAGACATGTCAAATTATGAAACTTGTTCATCAAGAAACCCAAAATTGCAAATTAGGGTTTAAAATGGAAAATTTTCATAACTTAGAAATTTTTTAAGTTATAAAATTTTCTTATTTTTTTCTAACTTTGCCCCATATTTTCACCAAGATGCAAAGGGATTCAATCAAAACTTACAACATGAAAGGTGTATTCCATCACAAAGTCTACAACTTTGATTCAGAAAGTTTTCTCAAAAGAAGCTTGGATCTCAAGTTATGATTTTTAGAACAAGGGTACCTAAAACTTTTAACTTAGAAAATTTTTTCCCTAGTTTAGGCAGGATTTTGACCCATCTTCTTGGACATTTTTCACATAGTTACACTTGGATTATTAATTTGCATTTCAAATATGGATTATAGTACATGTTGCAAGCTTTCCAAATTGTCCAAGAACTCCTCAAACACCTTTATGGTTAGGGAGAATCAAATGCTTGAAGTTGGCAAAAACTCACTTTGTAACCATGGCCAATACATGTTCATACCAAGTTGCAAATCTGACCAAACTAGCTTAGTACATAATTACAGGTCTCTAAACCCTTCAACAATCAAAAATTGAATGCAAATATATTGGTTAGAGGCATTGTGTGATCGGTGGAAATAGAACTGACTGTTTAAAGCTGGTTCGCGAAATGTCGCGGTAAGCAAGAGTCGCCACTGTCTTTTATGTTCTCCAACATGGAAAGGACAAAAGCACAGCAAAATTCCTTCTTTGAGAATGTCCTTGGTTCGGGAGGTAGATTTATAGAAAGGGAAGGTGTTAGCACCCTTTCTATCTGTGGTTATCCACGGGCTCTTAGGTACTTGCTCTTATGTTTTCAAAATTGTTTGCTTTTCAAATGTGTGTGGGTTTTGAAAAAAAGTTTTGTTTGAAAAATTTCTAAGTAACTCTTGTATCAGTCCTCAAGAGTGTATGAAAAATTTGAAGGAAAACTTTTAGAAAGTGTCAGTGTGAAAAGATGTTTTTGTTTTTTGTTTTTTTTTTTGAAAAGAGCAAGTACCCATGAGATCTACCTACTCTAAGGAATTAGGCTGTGTAAGAGTCCTTAAGATAGTGCTATCCCACCATTGAGAGGTAGGTAGCACCGTCGTTGGAGTTATTCGGGTCAATTCGATTGTTAGGGACAATGTGGTCACCGAAGCAATAGTAGGACACCTTAGAAGTAACCCTAATGTCCTAGATCCTTTTTTTATCCGAGGCAACCGTTTCGAGGCAGCTGGATCTTAGACAGGAGGGCGACCTCTAAAACACCTTATACTTGACGACCACGTTCGAGGCAACCAGTGAGGCGTACCCTAGGAGTGGCATGTGCATGTGTGTTGTTTCAGTTAATGTTTATCTTTGAGCATGCATTTGTGAGCTATGAGTCGTTTTTAATTGTCATACAGTCTTGCAGGCATAATTAGCAGTTAAGAGTGCGGAAAATAAAGTGCGGAAATATAAATCTACGCTATTACAAGGCGCGGGTCTATACATCGCCAAAAACAAAAACCCGTTTTGAAATAAAGCGTGGAAAATAAAGAAAGCGGTAAATCCTAATTACTATTACATCCTTTGAGCTGATACATAAATAATCAAGAATAATGATAATGCGCGAAAGAAATTAAATCAGGACGTCCTAGGGTTTTTGACCCTTTTGAGAAACAAAGAAATTTTTAGTCTTGTCCTTTTTGCAATTAATCAAACATTAAACCTAAACCTAATTAATTAATTAATTAAAAGAAAAGTGTTTTTTTGTGTGTTTTTTAAGTTTTTAATGAAAATAAGATAAAGAAATTAAAAGTCAAAAGAAACCCTAGTTCTAAATTTATTTTATAAAAAAAAAGAGTCAAAATTGAACCTAATTTAAACTAATTTATTTGTTAGTATTTTATTTACAAAATAAATTAATAATGAAATTAATACATAATAATAAACATTATAAATATTTTAAGTTCCTGATTTTATTATGAAAATTAATTAATTTATGAATTAATAATAATAATTATAGTAATTAAAAAAAGAAATTGTAAAAGAAAAGAAAATAAAAAAGTAACAAAACCAGTGGGGGTGTTGACCCAAGAATGGAGGTGAAAATTGCAAGTCTGGCCCATTAAGCACAAAGTCCTTGTTGACTTCTGGAATCAGGTGCGTGCTCATTGACTTGGAGCATGGTGTGGAGCACCCTTTGGACTTTGGATTAGTCTGTTGAGACACTTGGCGCCCTGATTTGTAAGGTTTATGGTGGAATACATGAAAAGCGCTGCATGGGAATTTGTTAGAAAAAATAATATTGAGATTTGGGTGGACCTGGGAATCGAACCCAGGTCCCAATGATCATTTTCCAGCACCTGTACCACTGAACCAACTGAACGCATTTGTTATAATGGTAAACAATAAATATATTATAGGAAACCAACACATGTGCTAACAATTATGAAAAAAAATGCGCGCCATTTAAATCATCCAATAGCAAGCTGACACGCCCTTCATCTTCATCCTTTTTCCTGTAAAACAAAAGCAATTAGCAGGGGTTTTTAACCCCCACAAAATAGGACGAGGGAAAATAGCGAATAGGTCCCTGAGCTATATAAATTGGGCGCGATAGTCTTATTCAATTCGTCTTGTCCAGGCGGTTTCAACCATATGCGTGAGATAGTCCAATTTTATTGTATGTGGAAAGCCCTAATCTGAGAGCTCTGAAACCCTAGATTTCATTAATGGTGTATTGCGTTTCAGGGCACCATAAGGCAATTAATCAATACCAAAAGCTTCAGAATGATGTTAGCAATGCAAAGCAATAATCAAAACATGTTAATGATGCATAAAACTTGAGTTTCGATTATGGAAAAGAATGGTAAACCGTGTGACTGTTTGAGGTGATTCCTGGAGCTTTAAGGCTTGTTTTGGATTGCAACGCGTTCCTGAATGTCCCAGCAATGTATTGGAATCGTTCTAAGGCTTTGAATTGGTCTGCAATATGAAAAAACAGTTTCAAGCTTTCTTTGAATTTTTGGAATTTGGCTATGGTTCTTGCAGCAGCTTTGCACGTCCAAGGCTTTAGGTTTAGCTTCAGCATATATAGTATAATGGAATTAGGGTAAATCTTGCACATGAAATCCATTGTATTGAAGATTGTATATTTGATTTTCAATCAAATCTTTTAGCATCCTTTTGATTGAGAAACCTTGCCAATTTTGGAGTTTTTGACATCTTTGATTGGCACACGAGTTTCCAGCTTGCCCTGATCTTATTTGCTCCACAAAAGATTTGAAAAACATATCTTTTGAATTTTCCTACAGTTTAATTAATTAAATGAATTATTAATCAATTTAAAAATCCAAATAATTAATAAAAATAAGAAAATAATTCAAATTAATCTCAATGGGTCGTGCATAGGCCTTGGGCAATGTTTCAAGAAGGAATTTGAGGCCCATTAGCAAAAATGAAGTGTTTTGGGCAAAGTTGACTTTTGCAAATTCCCAAATATTTCCCAACTTCTCCAATGCATATATTGCTCAATTTTGATCATATGAACATGTTCTTGGACATTTTGGAAAGGTCTTGAAGTCCTCTAACCAATGCCTTTGGTCCCATGTCATTTTGATTCACCAATCTCAAGTTATGGTCTTTGACTTAAAGTGCCTTTTTGTTGACTTTTGAAATTGACCTATAATGTAGAAATTGATAACTTTTTGTGAGAGCATTTCTTGGACTTGGAATGTGAATATAAGTTGTAGGAAATGTCATCCCTTTCAAAATGAGCATTGGATGGGATTTTTCTGATGAACCATGAAAAAGTTATGCCCTGGTCAATTTACAGTTGACTTTTCAGCTGTCCAAAAATAGAAACTTTGGCATCTTGATGATTTTTGAGCCATTCTTGAGGAATCATGATCAAGACTTGATCAAATGATGATTGTGGCTTCAAAATAAGATGTTGACCAAAATTTTTGACTCTTGACTGCCAAATGACCATTTTGCCCCTGCAGTTGATTGTGAACCAAATAGGGCTTTTGATTGTGCAATTGGACCCTGTGAGTCTTGAAACTTGACATGTAGATGCTTGAGGATATATATAGGCCTATGGGACTTGATTGGACCATTGAAAACCTCAAATTCACTAAAGGAACCAAAACCCTAGTTTTTGACTAGCTTAGGAGATGTTGGGACTGTGCAACCCTTGAGTAGACTTGAGCAAATTGAGATGATGCTTGTCAAAAGTTTGAAGAATATGGAAGGGAAAATTTTGGGGTACAACAGTTGCCCCTGTTCAATCTTCTTAGACCTGAGGATGTAGATTGGCTTGCGTGCCTTTCGTGATCCGAAGGTGGAAGATGATTGAACACTAGAGTGCCCAAAAATTTGCACTCGCATAATAGAATATCAGCAACGTGATGGTGGGTGTTGTACCCCAAAATTTTCCCTCTAATTTCTTCAACATTTCCTCATCACAAGACCCTTGGAGTTCAAGATCAAGTTAGGGTTTGCTCTGCTCAAGACTCCTCCTTGCACTGTTGACCCAAATTAGGGTTTGAGTTTGTACAAAGATGTTTTGACCTAAAATGCCCAAAATGACTTTCATGCTTCATGTTGGACTCACAAGTTTATCCATACCAAGTTTCAAGCCTTGATTCCAATCTTTGCCCAGTCAATTGGATAGTTGACCTAGAAATCAACTGTATTGGGGAAAAAGTCAATTGTGGTCAATTGACAGTCAAACCTCATGATTTTTGACCCACATCAACATTATGAACTCATATGAACCATTTGGTCAAGTTTGGATCACAATTCCACAAGAAATTTGATCAGATCACCAAAAGGGCAAAATGGTCATTTTTAGGGTTTTGACTGCACAAAGGCAATTTTTGACTGTTTGACCTAACCAATGGCAATTCAAGCTCACATATGAACTCAAGTACCCAATGGCATTGTCTTGACATGTTCAACAAATTCAAAAGATCCCAAATGCACAAGATTGACAGATGAATTTTCCAGTCAATTGATCAAAATTTGACTGTATACTGAAAAGTCAAACTTTGACTTTTTGGTCAAAATCAAGTGCCAAGATTTATTTTTCATCAAGACATATCAAATTATGAAACTTGTTCATCAAGAAACCAAGAATTACAAATTAGGGTTTGAAATGAAGAAATTTCATAACTTAGAAATTTTCTAAGTTATGAAATTTCCTAATTTTTTCCTAACTTTGTCCCATCTTTTCATCAAGATACATTTGGATTCAAATAAAACTCAAAAAATGAAAGTTGTAGTCCATTTCAAAATCTACAACTTTGATTCACAAAGTTTCCTCAAAAGAAGCTTGTAGCTCAAGTTATGATTTTTGGAATAGGGGTGCAAAACATTCTTAACTTAGAAATTTTTTGACCTATTTTAGGCAGGATTTTTGCCCAACTTCATGGCCACTTTTCACATGTTTTCACTTGGAATTTCAACTTGAATTACAAAGATGGATTGTAGTACACATTCCAAGCTTTCCAAATTGTCCAAGAAATCATCAAACACCCTTGTGGTTAGAGAGATTCGAATTTGTCAAGATGGGCAAAAGTCACTTTGTTCATAGGCCAATTTCATGTTCATACACTATGCATTTTCAAACTCAGCTTGCACAAGCTAGGTTACAGACCTCTAATCCCATTAACACTCAATAATTCAATGCTAAACCATTATGCCAAGATGTTATTTTGTGCATTTGGTCATTACATGAAGGATTAGTCTTAAAATGGAAAAAGCATTTTAGCCATTTTTGAAAAGGTGCACTTTATGTCAATTTCACAAATCAAAGAGGTACAAGGAAATCTATGAGGCACAAATGTATGGGCATATACCACTGATCAAGAACAAACTTTTCAGCATGTTTGAGGGGCCTGGATGAGCCTGTAACCTAAGTTGACAACTTTTGCTTAAGAAGGAGGAAAACATTGCAAAAGGGATCCAACATTGAGCTCCTGTCAACACAAGCTAAAACAAACATCTTGAACATCCTCCAAACATAAAACCAGACCTAAGGCACGACCAAACCACCTTCAATACCTCCTCATTCACAGAAATACCTTCTTGCTGCAAAAACAGAGTCTCTTCTGTAACTTGAATCCCACAGTCCATTCCATTCGTGCGCCTTGGCTAAAACCACCTCAAACACCTTCCATAACATTCATACAAACTATCCCAAGCCTTGGAAACAGACTGTAACACCCCTAACCAAGTTTGCCATTTTCATTTTTTCAGTTGTGCAGGTTGAGTTACATAGCTCGATTCAGTTAGTTTCAAAGCAAGCTAGAGGTTGGAAGAGCATCCTTGGACCTCAAGCAAGCTGTACAAGTCCTCAAACTTCATTGAAAGTGCCTCCATTGTTGTACACAACTCAAGCTGAACAGGTAAAAGTTTGAACTTCCATCTCTCTATCCAAGCATATTTAGGCTTAAGTTTGTGAAGAAGGTATGTTCTATTCATGGCCCTGAAGCTACCCATATCCTCACTTTTCATTTATGTTGTGTGTGCTGCACGAATTTTGGACATGAACATTTGAAAAAATCTAGGTCAGGAATTGGGGGAGGAGAAATTCTCTCTCATTTCTGAGAGTTAGAACAACTTCTTTATATATTTGGAATCGTGACAAGTGCTCTATAACATTGATGTTGTAAGTTTTTGTTGAAAATCAAGGAATCAGAAGTTAGCAGGTTGAGAAGGAAACGCGCGTTTTCTTTGTTTCAAAGTTGCTGGAGGTTGAAGACAACTCCTTTTGGGCTGGGCTTGGTTCATTTTTCTGTTTGCACCTCATTCTTCCACTTACACCCCCTTGGCCCATTGTGTGATTTTTCAATCATTTTTGACTTTTTGTTTTTTTCCCCTGACTTTTTATTTTTTGTCAAAATATAAAAAATATTAAAAATATTTTTTCAACCATTTTTGCATTTATTTTGAATTTATTTGCTTTATTTAAACTTGTACATATAAATAAACATATATACTTTTATTTGAAATACTAAAAGATAACACAAAATACATTTTATTTTCTGATTTTATTTTATTTTATATTTTGAAAACATTTCCTAAAAAATATACTTTTTTTTTTGTAAATAATAAATATTTTATTTTTGTATATATTTAATATATTTAATACATAATATAAATACTTATATACTTATTAGAATATTTAGGATAAAAAATACAAAAATAATACATTTTTATTTTTATTAATATTTGACCTCAAAAATTACCTTTTTACAAATATACTTCTCTTTTATTTATTTTTGTATATAATTAATAAATATTGTATATAATACATAATAAATACTTTTTTATTTACAAAATTAGGGTTTTGCCCTAAACATGAAAATATCCAAAAATTAAATTTTTTTTTTATTTCACTTGTAAATAAATCACATACACTTACACAAATACATTTACACATACACATTTGCTTATTCCTATACATTGATACATATTACATTTGCGATCGATTCGATTTGGTTGTAAATATTGGGATACCACTCTCCTATTAAAGTCTCATCCCCATTTGTAAATATTTGTACCCCCACTCCCGGATACTTATTTGTAATAGCTTAGACTTTAAATTCCCGCAATTTATCGCTTTCAAATATACCATGGTTAGACCTAGGGTTTGTATGTACATAAAATCAAACGCTAGATAACCTAATACAAGACAAATACATGAAATCAATACACAATCACACTTGCACCCCTAGGGTAATCCCGCTTGTTGCCTTCTAAAATGGGCCATGCTTGCACGTTGAGTTTCTTTGGCAAAACAAAACGAATCAAATGATCATAGTCCCTCGATGACGCTTTCGAAAGTCGCCTATCAAAATGATCAAGTCCCTTCAAGCAAATTGCCAAAGACACTTGGCACCATTGCATTCATGGTCCATACGATGACCCGCGCCTGTCCCGTTAACATCCTAACGCAAGATTGTCCACCAAATACAATGGTGGAACAAAATTGTTAAAAGGGTTAAAACATGAGAAAAACCTTTGAGTACAATAGGGTAGACAAACTCTTAGTTACTTGATCAACTTGCAAAACACACTTGTCTACTTTTCAAAACCACACTCCACAACACTTTCAAAACAAACTTTCAAAAAACATTTGAAACATCTTTTCGAAAAGATACACACCTTTGTATATACTCAAACACGAGTCATTACAATGGTTGCCTAAGACAAGGCGTCTTTTTCAAAACATTTTCAAAACACACACACACACACACACACACACCATTTCAAGCAATTGAAAATCAAGGCAAGTGATCTAAACAAGTAACTAAGAGCCCATGGATAACCATGGATGAAAAGGGTGCTAATACCTTCCCTTTTCATAATCTACCCCCCGAACCCACGAAACATCTCAAAAGGTTTTTCCTGTGCTTTTTAACCTTTCCTTTAGGATAAAATAAAAAGTCGGTGGCGACTCTTGCTAAACCGAACAAGTGCAAATACAAACGCAAACCTCAAGTCAGTTCTCCCACCGTATCACAGTGGGAATGGGCTTCAAGATGCCATTTGGAGAGATGGTGGATAGGGGGATGGGCTTATAGATGCCATCTGGGGACGTGATAGAACCTTGTCGGGAATGGGCTTATAGATGCCATTTGGAAGTGTCGATCGCGTAAGAGATTCCTTAGTGAGAACTTGCGTACCTGAGAAAGATAATTACCTGGCCTGTTACAGGGGTTGATCTTCAAACTCTTCATGTAGATATTCCCTGGCTAGATACAGGTATCGAATCCACAATCAATCGCTCACAGATATGCCCTGGCTAGATACAGGAATCGAATCTGGAACTTCAAAAGGTTGCTTACAGACGTGCCCTGGCTGGATACAGGTATCGAATCTCTAAACTCTTCATGCAGATATACCCTGGCTAGATACAGGAATCGATTCTACAATCATTTACTCACAGATATGCCCTGGCTAGATACAGGAATCAAATCTGGAATTGGTCGTCTACAAATATACCCTGGCTGGATACAGGAGTCGAATCTCTAAACTCTTCATGCAGACATGCCCTGGCTGGATACAGGTGTCGAATCTACAGTTAGTTACTCACAGATATGCCCTGGCTAGATACAGGAATCAAATCTAGAATTAGGTCATCTACAGATATGCCCTGGCTGGATACAGGAGTCAAATCTCTAAACTCTTCATGCAGACATGCCCTGGCTGGATACAGGTGTCGAATCTACAGTCAGTTACTCACAGATATGCCCTGGCTAGATACAGGAATCGAATCTGGAATTAGGTCATCTATAGATATGCCCTGGCTGGATACAGGAATCGAATCTTTAAACTCTTCATGCAGACATACCCTAGCTGGATACAGGTGTCGAATCTACAGTCAGTTACTCACAGATATGCCCTGGCTAGATACAGGAATTGAATCTGGAATTAGGTCGTCTACAGATATGCCCTGGCTGGATACAGGAATCGAATCTCTAAACTCTTCATGCAGACATGCCCTGGCTGGATACAGGTGTCGAATCTATAGTCAGTTACTCACAGATATGCCCTGGCTAGATACAGGTATCGAATATGGAATTAGTCGTCTACAGATATGCCCTGGCTGGATACAGGTATCAAATCTCTAAACTCTTCATGCAGATATGCCCTGGCTGGATACAGGTATCGAATCTACAATCAATCAATCACAGATATGCCCTGGCTAGATACATGTATCGAATATGGAATTAGTCGTCTACAGATATGCCCTGGCTGGATACAGGTATCGAATCTCTAAACTCTTCATGCAGATATGCCCTGGCTGGATACAAGTATCGAATCTACAATCAATCACTCACAGATATGCCCTGGCTAGATACAGGTATCGAATCTGGAACTGCGAAAGTTGATGGTAATCGTCTTTTGATTGACCTTTTCCTGAAAAGGCAAAACATTAGTTGTATGCAATGTCATGATGTATGAAATGCATGATGTCAAGATGTTCTCAACAATAAATGAGATCGTGTCGTATGCGCTTTATCATGTATGTAAGCAGGATGTATAAAATGTGGAATGTCTATGAATGTATTTTCGTCTAGGAAAATAAATCCTTGACGAATGCCGGGAATTTGCTGAATCCTGGGCTGATGTTTGAAGAGTAGAGTTCTTTGTTTTCGCTGGGGATGATGATTGCAAGAATAAACCGGTAGGAGAAGATGACTCTGTTTGGGAATAAACTTGGCGAAGAGATTACTCTGCGGGGAAATACTCTGTGGGAAGAGATGCTTCGCTGAGGTTTTGATGATAACTCCGCTGGGGATTCCGTTGATAAGTTTGTTGGGGAATTGACGAACTCCGCTGGGGGTAGGAAGAACTTCGCTGAGGACGATCTTTCCGTGGTAATTAGCTAAGGATAACCCAGTTATAAGCTCTGGTGGGGAATAACCTTTGAATAGAGCCTGGGAGATGCGTTCGTACTTTGCAGGGGAGAAGCTTCCAGAATCTACTGGGGATAAGCTTCCTACTGGGGAGATTGATTCAACTCTCCTGGGGAGACTTTGGACTGCACTGGGGAATAGCTCCACTGGGGTGTTTGGATTCCGCCGGGGAACAATCTTAGATCAAGACTGTCGGGGATGCTTGCTTAGGAACATCTGTATACTCCGTTGGGGAATATTGAGATCTTCTGGGGATACCCAACTTCCTTAAGGCTGACGGTAGATTAACTCTGCTTGGGGAGAGTGTTGCTGAATTGCTGGAGATACTGTGCCTTGTTAGGGCTGATGGGAGACCAACTCTGCTTGAGGAGAGTATTGTTGAATATGTCTTACTCTGTGGGGAGTGAAGGTATCTTGGTTACATTCTTCAGCCGAACCTACCTTGGTACCTTGGTGGACAGAGCAACTAGATTGCTTAGACAACTCATTATTGCCCCTATTTCTGATGTCACCTGTAATTAATCCCTTGTTTCGTATGCAAATATTTATGAGTTAACAATTAGTGTCAAATGCATATATCAAAAATGAACATTGGACGTTCTTTGCAAAACAAAACAGAAAAAGGAAAAACAATTGGCCATTTGTATGGAAAAGTGAATTTGTATTGATTTTTGAATTTGCCTGTAAATAGCCGTTTATGTACAAGAGGCTGACGTCCTAGTAAGAGAATGCCGCCGAACAACAAAGTTTATACAATTTGTGAAAACAAAACAGCTATGTGAAAAGAATGATCCCACTGGGTTCCAACTCTGCTATCGCCTTTATGTCTTCAAGCGTCTCATCACTTTGCTGCTCAGTTGAAGATGAAGCTGATTGATCAATGCCGTCTGGACCTGATAGTTGATACCGAATTCTGGATGCAAGGTGATCCAATGAGACATGGTATTACGCTTATCCCTAACTTTTGCCTGGACCGCCCTTTCGGGTTTTCAGTCCACCGGGATACCCATTTTTGCCCAAGACGCCTTTTCAGGTTTTCGACTTGTCGGGTGTACAGATTTTTTCATTTCATCCCTTATTTTTGCCCGAACCCTTTTGGTTCGCCGGGAAGCCCTTATTTTTTCCTAGGTGTGTCAACCTAGCGGGTCTTTTATTCATGCGTAGTATCTTTTTACTATGTCTGCATTGGCGGGGTGAGGAAGGTCGTCACCATCCATGGTGGTTAGAATCATAGCTCCTCCTGAGAAGATATGTTTAACCATAAATGGCCCTTCGTACATAGGGGTCCACTTGCCCCTGGGATCACTTTAAGGAAGAATGATGCGCTTGATTACCAGGTCTCCGACTTGATACTCTTGTGGTCTGACTTTCTTGTTAAATGCCCTGATCATCCGTTTTTGGTACGTTTGACCATGACAAATAACAATGAGTCTCTTTTCGTCAATTAGGTTCAATTGATCAAGTCGAGTCTGGATCCAGTCATCTTCGCTCAAACCTGCATCCTTCATTATCCGGAGAGAGGGTATCTGGACTTCGATAGGCAAGACTGCCTCCATGCCATAGACCAAGGAAAAGGGTGTTGCCCCTGTTGACGTCCGTGCTGAGGTACGGTACCCATGAAGAGCAAACGGTAACATCTCGTGCCAATCTTTGTAGGTCACTGTCATCTTCTGCACAATCTTTTTGATATTCTTATTTGCTGCTTCTACAGCCCCATTCATCTTCGGCCGGTAGGGAGAAGAGTTGTGGTGCTGTATCTTGAATTGCTCGCAGAGCTTGGTGATCATCTTGTTGTTAAGATTGCTACCATTGTCCGTAATGATCCTTTCCGGGACTCCGTATCGATAGATCAGGTTATGCTGAATGAACCGTGCCACGATGTTCTTGGTTACCGTAGCATAGGAAGCGGCTTCAACCCACTTTGTAAAGTAATCAATTGCCACCAGGATGAAGCGATGCCCGTTGGATGTCGTAGGTCTGATCTCGCCGATCATATCAATGCCCCACATTGCAAAAGGCCAAGGTACTGTCAAGACGTTCAGAGGAACCGGAGGAATGTGCACCTTATCTGCATAAATCTGGCATTTGTGACACGTCCGAGAGTGTTGGTAACAGTCGGCTTCCATTGTGGACCAGAAATATCCTGCCCGAAGGATTTTCTTTGCCATAGTATGTCCACTGGAATGTGTTCCGAAGGTACCTTCATGTAGCTCTGCCATGATCCTTTCTGCTTCAGTCTTATCCACATAACGCAGTAAGGTCGAATCATGGTTTCGCTTGTATAGAATGCCATTGCTGAGGAAGAACTTTGCAGCGAACCTTCTCAGAAACTTCTTGTCGTTAACAGATGCACCCTCGGGGTATTCTTGAGCTTCCAAGTACCTCTTCACTTCATGATACCAAGGTTTTTCAGTTACCTCTTCAGCCTCAAGATCACAGCAATATGCAGGTTCATCCAATTTCCAAATGATGATCCGGGGAGCCTCGTTGTCCCATTTGACTTTGAACATAGAAGACATCGTAGCCAGCGCGTCCGCCAACTGATTCTCCTCTCTTGGGAAGTGTTCAAAAGTTATCTCCGTGAAATGGGGGATCAACGTCAACACACACTCTTTGTAAGGAATAAGATTTGGGTGTTTCGTATCCCACTCGCCTTTGATCTGATTGATCACGAGAGCGGAATCTCCGAAGACACTCAGAAACTTGATCCTTAAGTCAATTGCAGCTTGAAGACCCATGATGCACGCTTCATACTCCGCCATGTTGTTGGTGCAGTTGAAACATAGCCGGGCAGTAAGTGGAGTATGAGTGCCTTTAGGGGATATGATCACAGCGCCAATGCCGTTACCCAAAGAGTTTGAGGCTCCGTCAAAGTGCATAGACCATCGGGATCCTTCCTCAGGTCCTTCATCCGGTCCAGGTACTTCACAATCAGTTACTACCATAATATCCTCGTCTGGAAATTTAAAGTTCATAGATTGGTAGTCATCCACTGCCTGGTGTGCCAAATGGTCTGCCAATACACTTCCCTTGATTGCTTTTTGAGTCGTGTACTGGATGTCGTATTCTGTCAAGATCATTTTCCATCTTGCTATTCTTCCGGACAAGGCGGGCTTTTCGAAGATGTACTTTATCGGATCCATTTTTGAAATCAACAGAGTAGTGTGAGTCAACATATACTGTCTCAGCCGGCGAGCAGCCCATACCAAAGCGCAGCAAGTTTTCTCGAGCAGTGAGTATCGGGTCTCACAGTCGGTAAACTTTTTGCTAAGGTAATAAATAGCATGCTCTTTTCGGCCAGACTCGTCATGCTGCCCCAACACACACCCCATTGAGCTGTCAAGTACTGTCAAGTATAATATTAGAGGTCTCCCTTCAACCGGTGGCATAAGAATGGGTGGTTCTTGGAGGTACTCTTTGATTCTGTCGAAAGCGGCCTGACATTCATCATTCCAACGTACTACTTGATCTTTCTTCAGCAGCTTGAAGATTGGTTCACAGGTAGCAGTTAGATGTGAGATGAATCAGGCAATGTAGTTCAGCCGTCCTAGAAAGCCTCTGACTTCTTTTTCAGTCTTGGGAACTGGCATCTCTTGTATGGCTTTCACTTTAGCAGGGTCCACTTGAATACCTTTGTCGCTCACGACGAAACCTAGCAGTTTTCCAGATCTTACCCCGAAGGTACACTTGTTTGGGTTCAACCTCAGCTTGTACAACTTCAGATGGTCAAACAGTTTCTGTAGATGGTCAAGGTGTTCCTCCTCAGTTTGGGGCCTTGCAATCATATCATCGACATATACCTCGATCTCATGGTGGATCATATCATGAAATAAAGCAACCATGGCACGTTGGTAGGTTGCCCCAGCATTTTTCAACCCAAATGGAATGACCTTGTAGCAAAAGGTGCCCCACTGAGTAACAAAAGTGGTCTTCTCCATGTCTTCAGGAGCCATCTTGATTTGGTTATATCCGGAGAAACCGTCCATGAAGGAGAATACTTTATGCTGAGTAGTGTTGCCAACCAGAACGTCGATATGTGGCAGAGGGAAATCATCCTTAGGGCTCGCCCTGTTCAAATCCCTGTAATCAACACACATTCTGACCTTACCATCTTTCTTCGGCACTGGAACCACGTTGGCAACCCACTGAGGGTAAGAAGTCACTGCTAGAAAACCGGCGTCAAATTGTTTCATAACCTCAGCTTTGATTTTCTCGGACATCTCTGGACGCATACGGCTGACCTTCTGTTTTACCGGAGGGCACTCTTCCTTGGTAGGCAGGTGATGAACCACAATGTCGGTATCCAATCCATGCATGTCTTTGTAAGACCAGGCAAAGATTTCCACATAGTCATGCAGCATCTGAATCAACCGTTGTTTCACACTGAGCTCCAGATTGGCACCAATCTTGACTTCCTTTATGTCTGTCTCAGTACCCAGATTTACCGTTTCCACTGGCTCTCCATGTGGCTGAATGGCCCTCTCTTCCTGGAGTAACAGTCTTGCAAGCTCACCAGGCACTTCACAATCATCTTCACCTTCGTCTTCGGCTAAGTTGATCGGATTTTCGAAGTCATAACTGGCAGTAGCATAGTCGTTACCAGTGAGATCCAGAGTGGATTGGAACCTGTATAGGTGAGTGTGTGTAAATATAGTTGTTTTGCAATATAAAAAGAAAGAAAGGGAGCGCAAGATTTGAAATGCAAAAAACGTCCAATGTTTTTATTCATGATATATGAAAATGACAAATAATAAGCCCTCATAAATGAAGCCACGGTGCCCCGGGTAAGACACCGGGCCATAGAGTTTCAAATTATTGTTTGTTACAAATTCAAAACAAAGGAGTTCATTACTGAGTGACAAAAGTAATAGGTATGTAGTCTTTGGCAGTCCAGTTGTCCAGTCCACCGTTGGTCGTTGGGTAGATCCAGCTGTCGAATTCAGATTCTTCCGCCTCGTCTTCAATAGCATTCACTCCCGGGTTGGTGATGAGTACAGGAGGTCTTCCAATCCTTGCTTTGCGAACAACCCTCTAAGCTTCTGCAGTGAAACCCAAACCAAACTTGTCAGTCTTCAGAGTAAAGTCAGGAAGTCGGCCCCAGTTTGCACACTCACCCTTCTCAATAACAGCCCGGGCATCCCTTAAGGAAGCCATCTTCAAAGGAGAGCCTTCTTCAGTTAGAGTTTCTGCTGATGCCAGTGTCTGAGGCATCTCTTCAAAATGTTGAAAGGGGGTCTCAATGAACTCCCCATCCATCTCTATGTACCGGAACGAGTTAAGGTTGGTGACCATGTATTCTTCCTCCCCCTGCACTGTAACAATCTTCCCTCTGACCGGGTACTTAAGCTTCTGATGTAATATGGAGGTCACATCTCCAGCCTTGTGGATCCATGGACGACCCAGCAAACAAGAATAGGATGGTCGGATGTCCATCACATAGAACTTTGAATCAAAAACTTGAGAACCAACCCTGATTGGAATGTCAACTTCACCATGTACCATCCTCTTCGAACCGTCAAAGGCCTGGACAATAATGTTACTTGGCTTGAGCTCTAAACCCTCACAATCCAGCCTGTCTAGCGCTTTCTTGGGCAATACATTTAATGAAGAACCAGTGTCTACCAACACATGGGCAAGAGTAGTGCCCCTGCATTCAATGGAGACATGCAGGGTGTCGTTGTGGTTCTTTCCTTTGGCAGTCAGATCGGCGTCAGAGAAACCCAACCCATTATCAGCAGTCAAGTTGACCACACAATCAGTAAATTGATCAGCAGACATTTCTTGTGGCACGTGGGCCGTCTTCAGGAAGGAAATCAGGGCCTTGGCATGGGCCTCTGAACACAACAATAGTGATAGCATAGAAATTTTAGAGGGGGTGTGCCCCAGCTGCTCAACTACATTGAAATCACTTTTCTTGATAATTTTAAGAATCTCTTCCATCTCTTGCTGGGAAGCTTCAACATTGGTTGTCTTCGGTGCCTCCGTCCGGGCAGGCACATCAGTAGCAATCCCTTTTCCCCGAGCGTCAGATGACTCGACAGCAGGGGTAGAAACTTGATCAGGAGGGGAAACAGGCACACTGGCAGGTGTGATAACAAGAGGTCTCTGAATGACTGGAGGTGCAATATCTGGTGAGAAGAGTCTACCACTACGAGTAACCTTAGCAGGCCCGGTGATGTTAGCGACGCCGATACTGGTATCAAACTCTTGTTTTACTCCGAGCACATAAACATCTGCCCCATAGTGCCAAGGGACAACTTTTTCAGATGTATAAGGGAGGGGCCCCGGAACAGTGATGATGATAGGGGAAATCTTCTGAGTAGACATGCTTTTGACAGGCTTCTTTGAGGGAGCCTTAGGAGAGTTGTTGAAAATGGTGACAATGGACACTTCTTCAGCAGGGACAGCAGGAACAGCAATCTTCTCGAACAAGATCTCTTTGCTATCCATCAGGTTTTGGATGCCTGACTTCAGCAAAGGACAACCAGCAGGTGAAACAGCACATAGATGGCAACCTTTACTACATCCCGGAAATAAATTGGCTAGCAACAGATTCCTTTTAACAGTCAACAACGGAGTATTAATATCATCCACAGAGGCTACATATCGGTCTTCCTCAACAGCACTCACTCCATGCTGGGGCATGGGAGCAGTCACAACATTGGGCCTTTCGGGTGCCTCGAACTGTATTTCTTTAGCATCAATAAGGTCCTGAACCTTATTCCTCAGTGCCCAACAATCATCAGTAGAATGCCCCGGGCTGTCAGAGTGATAAGCACAGCGGGCATTGGGGTTGTACTTTGGAGAGGTTGTATTCACTACCTTCGGAGCTTCTTTGACAGTTACCAGATTGGTTGACAGTAGTTGCGGCAAAATCTGAGACAGGGTCATACTGAGCCGAGTGTAATGACTTTTGGGTCTCTCACCCCTTGGTTGGTTATATTGCTGAGGAGCAGCAGCAGGCTTAGAAATTACCACCGCGTTGACAGCTTGGCGGCGTTCCGGTTTATTTTGTTTCCTCGAACCATAAACAGCACTAGATTCCTTTTTGAAGGGCTTCTTTTCAGAACTTGAGGATGCACCTTTCTGTATCTTCCCCGACTTAATACCAGCTTCTATCCTTTCTCCAGTCAGAATGAGGTCTGTAAACCCTGCAGAAGAATTACCAATCAGGTGGTTAAAGAATGGACCAGGCAGGGTCCCCAAGAACATGTCCACGAGTTCACAGTCAGTCAACGGTGGCTGCACCCTGCCAGCCAGGTCTCTCCACTTTTGCGCGTACTCCTTAAAACCTTCTCCTGATCCTAGCGACATACCCTGGAGTTGGGTACGTGTAGGAGCGAGGTCGGCATTGTACTGATACTGCTTATAAAATGCAGTAGCCAAGTCCTCCTAGTTTTGAATACTGGTTTCATCCAGCTGATAGAACCACTCGAGTTGAGCCCCTGAAAGGCTATCCTGGAAGAAATGGATCCGTAGGTTCTTGTCTGCAGTGTAAGGTTGGATCTTCCTTACATAAGATCTGAGATGCAGCTTAGGACAAGATGCTCTGTCATACTTCGCGAAAGAAGGTGCCTTGAACTTGTGTGGGATCACCACCCCAGAAGATAAACCCAGATCTCCAAAATCCAACCCAGGCACCTGTTGAATTTCCATGGCACTCAGACGATCCTCTAATTGTTTGTACCTGTCTTCAGCGGGAGGGTACTGCTCATCATTGAAATCTGTCTCATTGTCGGAGACCACAGGACTAGGAACCCTTCCCTCTTGGGGACTGTCTTTCCCTACAGAGGAAGCAGCTTGATCAGCCTCATTTTGCAGTGTATTCCCAAACCTCCGTCCAGTGTTAAACAACACAGTCCTCTTCTTCTTCTTCTTTAACAGCAGAGCCTTCAATTCCTCTTAACCTTGGGCTAAGCTCATGACCAGCTCTTGAAACTGGGCGTTTTGGGCCTGGAGGGCCTTGATAGCTTGTTCGTTGGACGATTCAAGATTCATGATGACTGCTGAAATAAACAGCGAAGAAGATTAAGCAACCTGTAGAAAAGAAGTACCTGTTATGCATATGATGAATGGAATGCGTATGTTTTCAAAGACAATCGGGAATCAACTTTGTAAACAAAAAGGAAACACACTTCATTAGATTTAACTTTGGAATTTAAATTGTTCAAGAAATTGCCCTTAGGCGTTACAAGAATGGAAATACTAAAAAGGAAATAAAAGCTGTAAAAGAAACATCCAAAGCCCATCAGTGCTCCCATGGCCTCCTCTTCTCAGTACAGATGTAGTCATTCAGGACCCGCTCGTTCTCCAACTGCTTTGTCAGCTTCTGGATCTTCTGTTCCTGTTCATTGAACCTTTCCCGATAAGAATCCCGTTCTTCCTGTAGTTGCGCCCAAGACCTCTTTAGTGTATCAACATCAGTGGGTATCTGAGGAGGGAGAACAGTTGGAGGAACCCCGTCTCTATCAGGAAATTCAAGAATGATAGGCCTGACAGCTTCGTATGGCATACCTAACTTCTGAGCACGGATGCGGACCCATCTGTAGTAGGATTCCATAGGTAGAGAAGTCTTCGGTCCCAACTCATGTGGGTCAGCTTTGTGAATTCTGTCCCAAGCCTTGATGAATCTATGGCGTAGCTCGTCACTATCTACCTGAAACTCAAAACTGATGTAAGGTACCAACATATCATGAGGCCCTGCTCTTCTGGCTCTTCCAAACTGACGGAGAGCTAAACATGGATTATAAGAGATTCCTCCCTGGGTACCGATCAATGGAACATTAGGATATTCTCCGCAACAATCAATAACAGCTACCTCATCCAAACCTCTGAGAGTCCAAATGATGTCATTATCAGTGAGAGACATTAACCTATGATCCCAGCCCCTTCCTTCTTTGTTCTTCAGCACGAACTTAGGGAGGTGCGAAATAAACCACCTCACTAACAAAGGAGCACAACACCACAAAGTTCCCCGTCTTCGAGCAGTACGAGCATATAGTTATTGCAGAATATCACCCAAGAGAGTGGGCACCGGATTCCGAGACATGAAGATCCTTATGGCATTGATATTGACAAAGTTATCAGGATTTGGAAACAGAACCAGACCATAGATTAAGAGAGCCAGAATGTCTTCGTACGCCCTGAAGTCTAAGTCATTCCAGAAACTGTTAGCTTTACCAATCAGAAACTTAGCCAAAAAGCCCTTAACTCCGCTTCTAGTCACCCAGTTATCCATTACCTCCTTGTTGGTCAGAGGAAGGGCTGCAGCAATCTCCTCAAGCCTAAGAGTCTTCTCCCAACCAGTGAATGGAGTCTGTTCCAAAACAGGGATACCAAGCAAATCAGAGAATTCTTCCAGGGTAGGGACCAGCTGGAAGTCTTAAAAGGTGAAGCAATGGTATAACAGATCATAAAACTGGGTCAGGACACTCATCAGTTGTTGGTCCCACTTTGAAGTGACTAAACCGAGAAGAGAACCATGCCTCTGGATGAAGGAAGTAATATTTGGAATTCTGTCAACCAATTCTTTAAGCAAATCAGGTGGGTGAACAAAGTTGAGCCGGATAGTATTCCTTCGCACAGGCATCATCATGTCCTACAAAACAGAGCAAAGATGAAACCCTCTTGTCTTTGAAATGGGTCAGTCCTTATGCAGGATGCATGCAATGTTATGATGGCATGATGTTATGATAAAGCACACCACAAATATTCACAAAGGCAAACATGATAAGGCACACAAGTCACACAAGACAGCCCTTAGAGTTTAGGCCAGCATGAAGTTTAGGTACTACCCTCTTTTCGTTTAGTTGGTTAAGACATGTCCTATCAAAAGTAACCGGGTTCTAGAGGATCCCAATATCACTGACTACCCTCAATCGGTCATAACTCCAGCGTCGCAATCTTTTCTTGCGGCCAGAACCATCGCGAGAGTTTAGCCTCAATGGGTGTAGCATACTGCTACTGTTCTATGGCCAAGTTGGGTCAAATTAGGGTTCTAAGGTCGGTTGGTGCTTAATGACTCCTCAGAAGACCCATATTCTCCTCGTTGCAACACAAGGGATATCGGTACAGACCAAGGTGCCACACCAACATAGCCACTGCTTCACCCGTGTCGGTCTACGCCGGACAGGTCCCTCACATCTTATGCTACCTAAAAGGGTATCCCCAGATCTTGGTTAGGATCTATGAAACTCCGATGCAATGCCCACAAAAATTAAAGCAATCAACGCAAGCAATTGAAAACATAAGTATGATCTAATCCTAAGGTACACCTCACTTTTATAAGGTCCCCAACAGAGTCGCCAGTTCTGTGATCGGTGGAAATAGAACTGACTGTTTAAAGCTGGTTCGCGAAATGTCGCGGTAAGCAAGAGTCGCCACCGTCTTTTATGTTCTCCAACATGGAAATGACAAAAGCACAGCAAAATTCCTTCTTTGAGAATGTCCTCGGTTATGGAGGTAGATTTATAGAAAGGGAAGGTGTTAGCACCCTTTCTATCTGTGGTTATCCACGGGCTCTTAGGTACTTGCTCTTATGTTTTCAAAATTGTTTGCTTTTAAATGTGTGTGGGTTTTGAAAAAAAGTTTTGTTTGAAAAATTTCTAAGTAACTCTTGTATCAGTCCTCAAGAGTGTATGAAAAATTTGTTGGAAAACTTTTAGAAAGTGTCAGTGTGAAAAGATGTTTTTGTTTGTTTTTTTTTTAAAAGAGCAAGTACCCATGAGATCTACCTACTCTAAGGAATTAGGCTGTGTAAGAGTCCTTAAGATAGTGCTATCCCACCATTGAGAGGTAGGTAGCACCGTCGTTGGATTTATTCGGGTCAATTCGATTGTTAGGGACAGTGTGGTCACCGAAGCAATAGTAGGACACCTTAGAAGTAACCCTAATGTCCTAGATCCTTTTTTTATCCGAGGCAACCGTTTCGAGGCAGCTGGATCTTAGACAGGAGGGCGACCTCTAAAACACCCTATACTTGACGACCACGTTCGAGGCAACCAGTGAGGCGTACCCTAGGAGTGGCATGTGCATGTGTGTTGTTTCAGTTAATGTTTATCTTTGAGCATGCATTTGTGAGCTACGAGTCGTTTTTAATTGTCATACAGTCTTGCAGGCATAATTAGCAGTTAAGAGTGCGGAAAATAAAGTGCGGAAATATAAATCTACGCTATTACAAGGCGCGAGTCTATACATCGCCAAAAAAAACCTGTTTTGAAATAAAGCGCGGAAAATAAAGAAAGCGGTAAATCCTAATTACTATTACATCCTTTGAGAAGATACATAAATAATCAAGAATAATGATAATGCGCGAAAGAAATTAAATCAGGACGTCCTAGGGATTTTGACCCTTTTGAGAAACAAAGAAATTTTTAGTCTTGTCCTTTTTGCAATTAATCAAACATTAAACCTAAACCTAATTAATTAATTAATTAAAAGAAAAGTGTTTTTTTTAAGTTTTTAATGAAAATAAGATAAAGAAATTAAAAGTCAAAAGAAACCCTAGTTCTAAATTTATTTTATAAAAAAAAAGAGTCAAAATTGAACCTAATTTAAACTAATTTATTTGTTAGTATTTTATTTACAAAATAAATTAATAATGAAATTAATACATAATAATAAACATTATAAATATTTTAAGTTCCTGATTTTATTATGAAAATTAATTAATTTATGAATTAATAATAATAATTATAGTAATTAAAAAAAGAAATTGTAAAAGAAAAGAAAATAAAAAAGTAACAAAACCAGTGGGGGTGTTGACCCAAGAATGGAGGTGAAAATTGCAAGTCTGGCCCATTAAGCACAAAGTCCTTGTTGACTTCTAGAATCAGGTGCGTGCTCATTGACTTGGAGCATGGTGTGGAGCACCCTTTGGCCTTTGGATTAGTCTGTTGAGACACTTGGCACCCTGATTTGTAAGGTTTATGGTGGAATACATGGAAAGCGCTACATGGGAATTTGTTAGAAAAAATAATATTGAGATTTGGGTGGACCTGGGAATCGAACCCAGGTCCCAATGATCATTTGCCAGCACCTGTACCACTGAACCAACTGAACGCATTTGTTATAATGGTAAACAATAAATATATTATAGGAAACCAACACATGTGCTAACAATTATGAAAAAAAACGCGCGCCATTTAAATCATCCAGTAGCAAGCTGACACGCCCTTCGTCTTCATCCTTTTTCCTGTAAAACAAAAGCAATTAGCGGGGGTTTTTAACCCCCACAAAATAGGACGAGGGAAAATAGCGAATAGGTCCCTGAGCTATATAAATTGGGCGTGATAGTATTATTCAATTCGTCTTGTCCATGCGGTTTCAACCATATGCGTGAGATAGTCCAATTTTACTGTATGTGGAAAGCCCTAATCTGAGAGCTCTGAAACCCTAGATTTCATTAATGGTGTTTTGCGTTTCAGGGCACCATAAGGCAATTAATCAATACCAAAAGCTTCAGAATGATGTTAGCAATGCAAAGCAATAATCAAAACATGTTAATGATGCATAAAACTTGAGTTTCGATTATGGAAAAGAATGGTAAATCGTGTGACTGTTTGAGGTGATTCCTGGAGCTTTAAGGCTTGTTTTGGATTGCAACGCGTTCCTGAATGTCCCAGCAATGTATTGGAATCGTTCTAAGGCTTTGAATTGGTCTGCAATATGAAAAAACAGTTTCAAGCTTTCTTTGAATTTTTGGAATTTGGCTATGGTTCTTGCAGCAACTTTGCACGTCCAAGGCTTTAGGTTTAGCTTCAGCATATATAGTATAATGGAATTAGGGTAAATCTTGCACATGAAATCCATTGTATTGAAGATTGTATATTTGATTTTTAATCAAATCTTTTAGCATCCTTTTGATTGAGAAACCTTGCCAATTTTGGAGTTTTTGACATCTTTGATTGGCACACGAATTGCCAGCTTGCCCTGATCTTATTTGCTCCACAAAAGATTTGAAAAACATATCTTTTGAATTTTCCTACAATTTAATTAATTAAATGAATTATTAATCAATTTAAAAATCCAAATAATTAATAAAAATAAGAAAATAATTCAAATTAATCTCAATGGGTCGTGCATAGGCCTTGGGCAATGTTTCAAGAAGGGATTTGAGGCCCATTAGCAAAAATGAAGTGTTTTGGGCAAAGTTGACTTTTGCAAATTCCCAAAAATTTCCCAACTTCTCCAATGCATATCTTGCTCAATTTTGATCATATGAACATGTTCTTGGACATTCTGGAAAGGTCATGAAGTCCTCTAACCAATGCCTTTGGTCCCATGTCATTTTGATTCACCAATCTCAAGTTATGGTCTTTGACTTAAAGTGCCTTTTTGTTGACTTTTGAAATTGACCTATAATGTAGAAATTGATAACTTTTTGTGAGAGCATTTCTTGGACTTGGAATGTGAAGATAAGTTATAGGAAATGTCATCCCCTTCAAAATGAGCATTGGATGAGATTTTTCTGATGAACCATGAAAAAGTTATGCCCTGGTCAATTTACAGTTGACTTTTCAATTGTCCAAAAATAGAAACTTTGGCATCTTGATGATTTTTGAGCCATTCTTGAGGAATCATGATCAAGACTTGATCAAATGATGATTGTGGCTTAAAAATAAGATGTTGACCAAAAATTTTGACTCTTGACTGCCAAATGACCATTTTGCCCCTGCAGTTGATTGTGAACCAAATAGGGCTTTTGACTGTGCAATTGGACCCTGTGAGTCTTGAAACTTGCCATGTATATGCTTGAGGATATATATAGGCCTATGGTACTTGATTGGACCATTGAAAACCTCAAATTCACTGAAGGAACCAAAACCCTAGTTTTTGACTGGCTTAGGAGATGTTGGGACTGTGCAACCCTTGAGTAGACTTGAGCAAATTGAGATGATGCTTGTCAAAACTTTGAAGAATATGGGAGGGCAAATTTTGGGGTACAACACATTGTTCTGATCAAGGGAGAATTGTACATTGAATAATTCCATTTTGGGCATAAAGATCACACTTCCATTTTCATAAAGTATAACTTTTGCAAAGTTGTCCTTCTTGAGCTTTGAACTTCTCTCTTTGCAGTAAATAAGTTCCACAAACTTAGGCAAAGGTACAATGAGTTGGTGCATGCTTGGAGATAGCATGTACAGGCCTATCTCATTTCACTTCAAACTTTTCTTTCAAAACAAGTCAAATGGCCAAAAGCTCAGAACACACTCATCTGATATATTGAACTCAAGCAAAGTTTTCAAACAAGTTACACACATCCTTGCAAGCCAGAAGCACGGGCCTTTGACCTCTCAAACCTCCTCATACTCAAAAACCACATTTTCTTGCAAAACAGGGTCAGTTCTGCAAATCACAAGCCACAATCAAATCCCCTCGTGTGTTTTGTCCAAAATCACTTCAAACACATTCTAAACAATATACCAAAGTTG